>APFE030630436.1:24256-60927 GCA_000404065.3 Pinus taeda | reverse complement strand
TACTTTTCAAACATAACTATAACAAATTGTAGAATTTGTGGCAGATTTGGAGTAGGCGCAAAGAAAATATTTTCAATATATCCAAGTGCAACATTGACAAGGGCAGCTTAAAACCAAAAATTACACGTTAACATCACACACCCTCCATCACATAAAAATACTTCATGCTCCAACACATCATCATCACCATCACTTATCTATGTTCTTCTAATACATTCTGCAACACATCTTGCAATAGGAGACTATAACAATTTAAGAATTTTTAGATTGTGCAAATTGATAATATTTTTCCTCGCAAATAAGTGAAAAGAAGGATAAAACAAATCCCTTTCCCATCATCCAAGAAACTATCAACACGCATCATAAGAATATCACAATAAGCAAGAAAAGGCACTACATTTATAATATTGGTTAAAATATTATGAAAAGACTATTGAAAAGTGTGCAACAAGAAATGCTAAATTTAGAATGTGCTAAAAATAGACCTGCTAAAAATAGCATGTCTAAATATAGCAGTTTGGCCAGTGAGGTCATTGGCCACATTGGGTGACAAGTGAAATTGCTAAAAATAGAAAGTTCTGAAAACATTTTTGGGTCCCTTCCTATTTATAGTAGTCCCTAGTCTATCTATAGGAAGTAAAATTAATTTTGGTCTTAACAGTAGTTGGAAATATTAATTAATTAATTTAGTTGAGGTAATTAGTTAAGGAAATTCGAATTTGAAGTCCTTGTGAGCATGCACATGAGTTGTCCCACTGGTTGAGGAATTTATCCTTAATTTCCTCCACTGATTGAGGGAATAAGTATGAGCTCTATAATGAGATAATCAGTTGACTTAGTTCTAACTAGTCAAATCTAGTTAGATTATTTTAACAAGTTGTTAAAATAATAAAATATAGTTTGTTAATGCTTGCATGCATGTGACAACTATTATTTTAGATAATTGAGGATTCACTCATGGATCACTGTTGCATGTTAATTCTGTCAGAGACCCAGTTGAGATCAGATGTGGGACAGTGTACTATCAAATGCTTGACTATTTCTAGTAAGTAGTTTTTTCATGGTTGAGGAACTAGTGTCCTCAAAGATTGCGTAGTTGGACCATAGGTTGACTTGGTATGTTTGGAATTAATTGCATATGCTTTTGCTATTATTTCCTAAGCAAACTGCAAAAGGAAATAGGATTGGACCATAGGTAAAGCCTATATATACAGGGCTTGGTTGGTTCATGAGACATATCTTCATGTCTTCATAGTTCATTGAGAATTGGATAGCTTGAGAGCTGATTCTTTTGTATTGTGAAGAGGATCTCCACTTGATTGATAATACATGGTTGGGGTTTTATGCTGGTGCTTTCCCCTTGATATATCTTGTGTTATGTGTAATTATTTCTTTTGATCAGTTATGCATGTTTCTACTTCATGTTGCTCATGAATTCGATTATGCTTCCGCTTAATGTTTTGTAGAAGTAGAACAAGTATTATGCTTTAGGAAATTGCATATATCGGTTTGTTCTACAAGTGAAATTTCTACGCTAACTCCACGAGAAAGTTTGGGGAGACAGTTTAAAAGTGTTTGGCTGACAAAGGTATTGACACACCCACTATGGGTGATGTGTTGTGGAACTTAGAATATGCCCTTCAACTTCATGAAACTGACATGCTGGATGATCCAAATGAAAGCAATGTTAATCACCTTTAAGAGATTCCATTACAATTTTCTAAGGAAGAGAATTTTGGTGATAGTACTATTGAGAGGGGTAGGGATGTTGTAAGCGAAAAAGGCTCAGAAGGTGCAACCACAAGTACAATATTTTCACAATTAGTTAATCCTCATGGAAGGTGATCACAGAAATTTTGTGTGTGGTGTTTCATCCGCCAACTTATGTGAGCTGACCATTGTGATACAAATTAATAATCACCTTTACAAAATCTTAATGCTTCATTGGTCTTCATTCCTAAGACTAAATCTTCAGCTTATTTTTAAAAGCACTTTCTTCCTAGCTCACTACCATCCAAGGTAAGTCCCATATGGATTAATTTTCCTAGATTTCCATCCTTACTTTTAAGGTTTGAAATTCTACCTTACAAATATGTATTGTTCAGTGGCATTTATTGTGTACTGGAACACTTTGGCTTTTTCAATTATTAGAAGCTTCCCTTGGGTTAAGATTAAGATTCTTTTATCAGATTATACATTGTGCAAGGGGAGATATCATTAGGAACCATCTTGAACTTTTCCTGGAGATATCAACGCCTTTAATGTACTTATCTAGCCAAATGGGTATTAAGTCCTCCTCCCACAAGGGCAAAGCAAAAGCTGAAATAAATTTGAAGCATAAACAAGCCAAAATCCATACACAAAAATAATGCATTAGAGAAGATAATTTGTCCATTTAAAGAAAATAATGCCTCAATCCAAAGAAAATAATGCATCATCTTAAATCAGTTATCTATGAAGTTAACCTTATAGTTTTGTGTAACTTGTGTTTATTTTGAGTGATTAGGAGGAATCATTGGGATCCTCCCCACCCAGTTTCAATTCACTGATTTTATGGCTATCCTATTATAAACTGATTTTGTGGCTGTCACATTAAAATTATACCTCTGAACAACATAGAAGAAGCTTGTTGATTATTTGTTACTGCCTTATACACTAGAGTGCCGTTGTGGCTCTAATGTTGATTTCTCATTGTGATGTATTATTTGAAAGATTCCTGCAATGATGTTTGCATAGAAGATTGTTACATCAACACCGATGATGATTCAATTGCGTTAAAGAGTGGTTGGGATGAATATGGTATTGCTTTTGGCCATCCTAGTTTCAACATTATTATCCACCACATAGTCAGTCAAAGCCATACAAGTGCAGGACTTGCATTGGGTAGTGAAACGTCTAGAGGGATCACAGATATTCATGTGGAATATTTTCTTGTAATCAACACAGAAACAGCTATAAGTGTAAAGACATCCATAGGAAAAGGAGGTTATGTGAAGGGCATATTTATATCCAACGTGACCATGAACAACATAAAGTGTGACATTGGTTTTACTGGGTTCTATGGCGATCATCAACCCACTGAGCAATTTCGAGTTGAACAACACACTCTTTGGGCCTCCTCCAACATGCTCCAAAATGAATAGAGTTGCCTCACGTTTTTTCCCCTCTCACCCTCTTGGCCAACTCTTTTCCCTTACTGAGATCATTTATCTCTAGGGAGAGGAAATCCGAGTAGACAACCACCATCAACCGAGTAGATCACAATCCTATATTTTTTAGGCTTCATTTTGAATCCCAAATATGTGAGCCCAATCATAATGTGCACAACTTGTACACCAAATAACCTAGAAATATTGTTACTGATCTCGAAATCCCTAGATGAATAAATCAAAAGTGATTTTCTTCCATTCATATTCAAACCCAATGCTGCTCCAATCTTCTTATAATGGAATGTAATGTCCTCCATTGTTCATGGAAAACTTGACCAAAGTTAAGAACATAATCAACAAGAAAAAGGGGTGTGATAGAGACATAACATGATACTTGAAAACCATTTAAAGTACCCTAACTTCATACCTCCTTAATCTTCCTGCTCATCCTGTCCATGACTAAAATGAACAAAAGAGGAGATAAATAACATCGTTGTTGACGTCCTCTATTGGCCCTAAAGAAGTTTTATGGAAAACCATTTATCAATACAACGAAGTTAACAGAAGATACACATGTAATTATCCACTCTACATTGACCACAGAAAGCCCAATCTTCATCAGGATCAAACTCAGATAGGACCAATCTACACTGTCATAGGATTTATTCAAGTCCAGCTTCATAATCAGTGCCTCTTTCTTCTTAGAATGGATTGAGTGTAGACATTCCTATGCAGTGGCTACAACATATTTATTTGGCGCTTGGAAAGGAACCCAAATTATTCCGGAGTGATGCGTTCAAACAATTTTTCATTAATCCTTCTAGCAATGAACTTGGAAATTAATTTATATGTGATGTTGCAAAGGGAGATCAACTGAAAATTTGAAAAAGAAGTCGAATGAGAGGTTTTGTGGATGAGCACTATGAATGTGTAATTAATCTCCCCAAAGACACAAGCACAAGTGCAAGCTTCCTCTACCATATTTAAGATATCTTGTCCCATAATCTCAAAGAAGTGCAAAAAGATTTCTACCATCAAGCCATCTAGACCTAGAAATGTTTCCTTTGCAAAAGAATTGAGAACCCTAGAGATTCCATTCATAGTAACAAAAGTTGCATTCAACTCATTTGAGGTCCTTCTTCTCCAAGTCACCGAAGAAATCTTTGTTGCCGATCATATGGAATGAGGCTCCACTATCTAGGTACCACACAATACCCATCACTGATGTCACCATACAAGCGATGAGGGTGAAATCCAGCTCAAATTTTGAAGCAAGAGCTTCACTTGTCGCTCCTCCCGAGGGATTCTTATCAACCTTCTTGTGCAGACACTTTGTGGCATAGTGTCCCAACTTGTGAGAGTGAAAATATTTAATCTTTAACATGTCCTTCTTCTTGTTGCCCTGACTAGAATCTGATTTGGAATGTGATCACTTCCCCTTCCCTTTCTTCGCCTTTCCAGCTAAGTCACAATTCTCCTCATCATCACGCTTGGATGAGGATCCATCTCTGGTGTTCCGCTGAATCTCTTCTTGCACCAAGTCGAACCACAATCGCTCTCACTCTGGTAGCTTCTCCCTCCCATTAACTGAGTCCTGGTAGCTGTGCTAGCTCTTGGGAAGTCCTAGAAGTGTTAGGATCGCTAGATTGTCTTCAGCAACTATAACGCCGACACTTCCAAGCTCATCCTGACATTGGGTGAACTTATTCAAGTACTTTAGTATTGAGTTGCCCTTCTCCATCTTGATCTTGCTGAGATTTTCCTTCAGTGCTAACTTCCTATGGTCACTATTGTTTTGAAACAGGTCTCTCAAGGCCTTCCACATTGCAAATGGAGTCTCCTTACCATGGAGGTTCGAGACAATATGATCTTGAACTCCTTCTAGGATAATACTTCTTGTCTTTGCCACACACTTTCTCCACTCTGCTTGGAAGGAATGGTTCGAATAGGAAAATCCTAAAAAGCATAGGAGTTCTTTGCTTATTATCAGTTGAGGTATGTGGATCTCCAAAAATAATGACATGTTTCAAGAAGAGACACCACCCTGGATAGAGTGGAAGCACAAGATATGGTTATGTTTTCTTATATGTCTGCTTATGGGCTTGTTCATCAACCACATAATCACGGAAGAAGTTATCGATCACTCCTATCCATGGGCCTACTTTGACGAGGCCTCTTTGGATGGAGGAGAGTGTGGGGGGGAGGAGGTGCTATGTGTTATACCTCATGGATAATCATTCTTCAAGCTATATTCTAAGTTAGGAAGAGGAACAAATAACTATGTTGAACTCCTCAACCTTAATCTTCTTCTTTTGTTTGTCATTGAGAAAGGATGTCAACAATTTCACATTTTTGGAGACTCAAAGATTCTTATCAATTGGTTTAATGAGATTACCAGATGTCACATACACACACTTCATCCTATCCATAAAGAGATTTTACAATTAAAGGTTTCTTTTGATAGGATTTCTTGTTGCCATATCTATAGGGAAAGGAACTCAAGTGCGAACACTCTCTCTAAGGCATGCAATGAACATAATATGGGCACTTGGAAGATCATGGAGCAACTAGATGGGACCTCCTATGAGTATTATCATAGACCTTTCATAAAGGGTCTGTTGATGGACACTTCACTAGAGCGATCACTTATTACACAAGTATATTTTTTGTGCTAAAATTCTTGGGCGATGGGGAGGATATTGTATATATTTTCTAATATTTTATGAAGATAAGTTAATATTTGTTAATAGACTAGTATGTTTAGACACAAAAAGGACCCTCATCTAAGGCTTGATCTTTTGATCCTTTTTAGACTGGCTATATTAGTCATTTTTTTAATTCACTTTAGTGCATATACAAGTTGTATTTTCATTGAAATCTTATAAAAATTATGATTTTTTCCTTGGAAAAAAAACATATCATGTATAAAAATATTTGTAAATTACAAAACCATATTTTATATTTAATAGATGAAATAAATTAATAAAAAATATATCACATTAGGAAGAAAACAAATGATAAATAATTAGATTTAGAGTATATATATTATTATATATATATATATATTAATATAATAATATTATATAATATAATATATATATATATAATACTTAAATTTAAATTATAAATATAATTTTTATTAAATTTTGAAAAAATATAATTTTCTTTAAATCAAATCAATCTTTTTATTCCAAATAATTTTTAATATTTAAGTATTTTAAAAGAAAAATGTTGTTTAGGCTTGATTTTAAAATGTTTGTTGAGTCAAAATAAATCATATATATTATATATAGTAACTGGGTAAATTGTATTAGAAAGAGGTTGCAGCAAATGCTACAACAGAGATTACATCATAGTATAATTTCAATAAAAATTTAGGAGCAGAAACAAAGATCATACAAAACCTTGTTACACCCCCAAAACAGAGAATGGCCTTTTGCTTATGCAAAATTATTGATTGCTTCTTTAAGCTATATATTCTATAGTAAATGCCTAGAATTTTTAAGTGCTAAAAAACATTTAAATTAGCCTTGAGCATAGTGACTAGCAGCATCCTCCAAATCTATACCGGCTGGTTCATTTTCCTGGCTCACAAGTTTCATTACCTCATAGGATTGATGCACAAATTCTTCCTCTTTAAGCCCTGCTCTGAATGAATTTGTTGAGGTTCTCGGAAGTGAGGCCATTACTTGATCATCTCTGTGAAGATTAAGAGTTAAATTTTAGAGATGATTGCATTTGTTTTCTACCACTGCCAACTGTTGCTTTAATGACAACAAAGATCCTTTGATTTTTTCTACTTGTGTTGTGTATTGATTCTCAGTTTCATGTATTTGTAAAAGCAAGATTGAGGAGAGAGGCCCTATTGCAATGGATGTGCTTGTCATGTCTTTACAGTACTTTGAAATCTCTTGCAAATCCCCTGAATCCATTTGATGATTTGTAGAGAAATTTCCTTCTGTGAAGAAAATACGTGCCCCATCTACAAAAACCACCAAAATTCTCACCTCCAAAGAGCCCTGAAATGAAAATCTCCTCCGTGTCTAAGTTTTATTTCAAAATTCCGAATACATCGCTCAACAATCCAATTCAGTGAATGTTTGCCCCAAGAATCTACAAACTAATCTTGCGTGTTGCTTCTGCACCCAGCAAGGACCTGAAATAGACTAGTGTTCTTCTATGGAGGCAGATCCTCAGTCAGGTCCCTGTCACCCATTGTTTAGAGTTGTTGGAAAATACTTAAAAAAGTAACCAACCATGATGAAGTTGAGCATATTTTGTGAGAGAACCAAACTTCATTCTAAGTGTTGAGGCCAATGAATGTAGGTCTACCTGTTGTAGCTTGGTTATGGTAGAGGATGAAGCGAGCAGGGTCCTCCATTGAGACTAAAGTTTCCTTGAGGCAACAGACAACCTTTGCTTTCCAAAGAGTTAGCTTGCTTGTTTAAATCTCGCAGAATGTGGTAAGAGTCAACTATGTCAAAATCTTTTCAAAGTGTTTCGGATTCGTTGCAGAGGTTTGTTTAATGTAGGATTACAAAAATGATCTTTGGAGTTTAAAAGTTTAATCAGAAGCTCCGAGTCTCCGAAAATTTGAATTATTTTATAACCTAGCTCCTTCGCAATTTGGCAAGCTTTTAAGAGACTGTAACTCTCTGCTTGGTTGTTCAACTAGTGCTTAGTCCCCAATTAAAGCCGGTTTCACTCGATCTGTTCGGGGAAAGAATCAAACCCCCTGCATCTGCAGTTCTTGGGTTCCCCTTGGATGCTCCAACAAAGAAGATCGTGGCTTTTGAGGTCCCCTGCCACCACCTGTGAAAGTCACCTTCAGTGAGTCACAAGCGCCAACTAGGAGCGTTCAACAGTTTGCTCACTGATTCATTCCTCTCTCCTGTCGAGCAGGATCCCAGCCACGCAGAAGCTTTTGAAGGTAAAGAGGAGGCGGGAGAAAATTTACTTGTAGTTTCCAACAAGAGGGCTTTCACTTTGGCCACCACTACCACTGAATTCGGAAGCCTGTTGTTTAAAACGCAGTCATTTCTAGCCAACCACACTTTCTACCAAAGGCATTTTGGAATAGCTTGCCAGATGTTGTTCCAAACTACGTTTTTTTCTTTTTTCTCAGGATTTTGGTCTGTCCAGGAGATGTAAAGAGAAACGACAGATGTCTGAGAGGGGAGGGAGCACTAAGGCCATGAAGGACCAAATTCCAGACTGCTTGTGTGAAATTGCAATCAACTAATAAGCGATCAAAGGTTCAGCGACAGAGTTGCATAAGCAGCATCTAAAGGGGCTGTGGAACCCTCTTTTATCCAGATTTTCACTTGTTAGTGCCTTTTTATGCATGAGTAACCATGTGAAAAAATTCACCTTGGGTAGGCTAAAGGGGGACCAAACTGATTTCTAGAGCATCGGTGTCAGTGAAGGGGCATAAGTAGATTGTAAAGAGGAGAATCCTTGAGCTGTTGTGTAAATTCTTGTTCTTCCCCACCCCCATTTGTCCTTGGATGTGTGGTGTACAGGGACGAGGCCAGAGAGAGTTGTATACAACAAGTTTCTTTTTAGCGTGGAGAGGTTTTGGGACCCTTGGAAAAGTCCATCTTGCCCAATTCCCTTTGTTGTCCCAAGAGCAAATGTCTGCAAGCCGGAGGAGACCTTTGTTCACTAGCCAGAGCTTTATCTCGTTGCAGGAATTTAGGGAGGCCAAAGGGGCATTCCCTTGAATAATATCCTCCCACAGTAAGGTTCTTAGACCATTGCCTGGGATTCTGTATAAATGTTGTTGTAAGTGATCGATGCATCTTCTGCTTAAATTCCAAATTGTTGTCCCTGTTGGAGTAGATGATGTTGTGAGGTTTCTCAAGGAGCCTCCCTTTAGGTATTTCATCCAATGAATCTTGCTGACAGGATTTTTTTTGTCTGCATACATCTGCCATATGATTTTTCCACCAAGAGCCAAATTTTCCAGGCCTGGATCCCGAATCTGTAACCCATTCCTGGAGTGGTATTTTAAGGATATCCCATCTTACTAGATGTAACTTGCTCTGGTTGCCCTTACCCCCATTCCATAGAAAGTCCCGAAGGAGCTTGGAGATCTGATCTGTGATAGACTTGGGCACTAGCATGAGGGAAGACTGGAAGATGGGGAGGGCGGAGAGGATTGCCTTTATCAAAACCAGCTTCCTAGTCTTTGTTATCCATTAGCCTCCAATATGCTATTTTTGCTTTTATCTCGCTAATTACTTCGATTGAGAGGGAAGGAGGGCTTGGTCCTAAGGTTAAGGGAAGCCCTAGGTATTTGACCTTTTCCCATTTTTCATACCCAGGGAATCCCAAGGAGCAAGCTATTCGAAGGATAGCTAGATGATCTACATTCCAACCGTAGACAACACTTTTTCTTTTGCTGATCAAGGCTCCTGAAATTAAGCAGAAGTGTTGAAGAATTTCATTGAAAGCCCTTGCTATCTTAAATGAGGCCCCTCCCAGGAGGAGAGAGTCATTTGCAAAGAGGGCATGAATTATAGGATCCACACCTCTTGCTGCCTTAATGCCTGAGATAGAGCCTACTTCCTTTTCAACTGTTAGCTTTCTGCTTAGGGATTTTGCCAACATGATATAAAGAAAGGGTGACAAAGGGCACCCTTGGCGGAGCCCACTTGAAGCTTGGAAGAAATCAGTAGGTCTGCCATTGACAAGGGGCACTATCCAAGGTCTATATGTGCAGGCTTTTATCAAGTTGACAAACTCAACACTAAACCCAAAAGAGTGAAGGATTTTATAGAGGAATGAGAGTTTAACCCGGTCAAAAGCATTTGACATATCCAACTTGATGAGCATGCCTTTTTCCTTCCGAATGTTACTAGAGTGGAGGGCTTCTTGCACTTGGATCACATTGTCTATGAGGTGCCTTCCTTTGAAAAAACCGCCCTGAAGAGGGGAGATCAAATTCCCTAGCAGAGGCTTGAGTCTATTGGCTAAGAGTTTGGCGAGAATCTTGTATGAGGCATTGCAGAGTGAGATAGGCCCGAACCTGTCAAAAGTCTCTGGGTTAGTTTCTTTCGGGATTAAAGAAAGGAAGGTGGAGTTGGTATACCCTCCCACTTTGGCTTTCTTTTGGAAGGCTTTTATCATTCAGAGAAGATCAAGTTTTATTACATCCATCAAACTCTATAAAAATGGATGGAGAATCCATTCGCCCCAGGGGCTTTATCTAGCTCCATTGGCCATATGACTTCCACTATCTCTTTTTCAGTAAAAGGCTTCAATAACCCAACGTTTAAATCTACAGTGACAAGTGAAGGGATGTTTGACAAAAAATCAACAGCTAGTTCATCATCAAAAGAACCATCCTCCTGAAACAATCGCTAAAAATGAGATGTGGCAACCTGTTTTAAAATGGGTTTTCCTTTGAGGACTTCCCCCTCCTTTGATGACTTCCCCCTCCCTGGTGGATATTTTTGGGATGTGATTTCGAGAGAGATGAGCTCTGCATTGTCTATGAAAGAATGAAGTGTTTCTATCTCCAACTTGCAGCCAGAGGCTGCGAGACTTGAGGCGCCAGTACTCCTCTTCCTGGTGAAAGGAGAGAAAAGAGTTGAGCTGGGCATTCTGTTCGATGAGCAGCTGAGCTTTGGTGGTTTCAGTTTCTTCCATGCCTAACTGAATCTCGGCTAAAGTCTGCACAGTCTTTTGTCTATTGCTCGTTGGAGTGGAGATGGATTTTTTAGCCCAGCTTTTTAAGGCATACTTATGTACTTAAGTTTCTGCTCCCACACAAGGCTGTGGGATCCTTCAACTGGTTGCGACCAAGCTTGAGCCACTATGTCCATAAATCCCTCTCTCGCTACCCAAAGAGGACTGAATCTAAATGGAATAGGGCCTAAGTCTTCCCCTTTTTCTAGCAGCAACAAGATGGGGTTATGGTTAGATGTTCTCTTGGGCAAAATTTTTGAAGAGATTAAATGCTTCCCCTCCATCAAAGAACTTTGAACTAGAAACCGGTCTAGACAAGTAGCAATGTTGGCATTACCAACTCTATTGTTGGTCCAGGTATAACGACCTTTCTTAGGTTTGTAGTCAAGGAGGTCCCAAGCAAGAATCAAAGACTCCACCGAATCATGGAAGGGATCTTTACCCCAAACTCCACCTTTTTTCTCTTTCGGATCTAAAGTGATATTAAGATCCCCTGCCAGTATGATGTTTGGGGGAGTTTAGATTTCTAGGAAGTCTAAGAGAGAATTCCAGCAATCCTTCTTTTCCAGGAAATTAACTGGGACATAAAGATTGAAAAGAGCCGAAGAAATCTTACTTGGAAGATGTTGATGTTCTGTGTATATCCAGTGTTGGGTTGTGAAGGAGCTTTTCAACTGAAACATATCCTCTGCCCATAAGGTTGCAAGACCCCCTGAAGTACCTCGGGCGCTGACCACTTTTCCTGAGTTCTTATTCCACTTGTTTCGACTTAAGGATAGAAGAGCATGCTCTTCTACCTTTGTCTCTTGGAGCAGAAGGATATCTGAGGGTTCCATTCTTGATAAATCTTTTACTACTTCAACCTTCAATGGGTTCCCCAAACCCCTGCAATTCCAGGAGACAATCTGCATTATTTACCAGGGAAGGAAGGAGTAGACCCTCCCTTTGTGGGTCGAGCCCTTGTGTTTCTGCCTAACGACATTTCAATTATAGATTGACTGCCCTGCATCTTTCATCTCTCCGCCTCTTCTTCTTTGAATCCCTTAGGAGACTTCCTTCTTGCCTTTCTGGTGGATCGCTCAAAAGAGTCTTCTTTAGAAGAACCAGAGCTGTCTATCAACTTTTTCTTTTTGATCATTTTTGCATAAGAGAGTGGGGATATGGCACCTGCTTGAGTGTGTTGCAAATTAAAGTATATGGATTTTAACGAAATTGAAACTAGTTATATAATTATGGAGAAGGTTTCAAATAAAATAATGGCCTTAGTCTAATCAAATTGTTTTTTGAAAATCATGAAAGTTTAAAAAAGATTTTGATAAAATTTGGCGGGGATTTTTGTAAATTCAAATTATAATTGTCAAACTTTAAAATTTTAGATGTGCTAAAAGTTTTTGATGGTGCTGAATCTATTTCTACCAACAAAAACATGATTCAAATATTACTAAGGCAAAAAAAATTTAAAATTCTTTTAACCCAATTTCAATTACTTTTAACCATCCAAACAATTCTTTCGATTAAGTAAACACATATAAATTTATATAATTTCAAGTATTTCTGAACGAGATTGAAACTCGTTTGAAAATCTCTTGAAGCACTTCTCAAAGTGCACAAAGCTGACTTGACTTTACTTGATAAAGAAGGCATCTTGGTACACAAGAAAATGTCATCTTGCTTTCAAGTATTCGTCCTTCCGAAGGACGGTTATGATTTTGATTCATCGACAGGGTGAAATGCGCTTGACTTATATACATTTAAAAAAATTATATAATTATATTAATTAATATATTTTTTAAATAAAATATTAATAATTAAAATATATTGTATTAATTTAAATTTTCTTTCAATATAAAAGATGATCAATTTATAAGGCGTTTATATATAGTAAAACTTTGGAATTTGATATGAATTTGGGGAAACAATTGTTAGAGGGTTTAAAATTTATTTTTTAAAGTATAAATAAATTTACAATATGAATTCAAAATCATAAAAAACAATTTATAATATAATTTAACCAAAAATATATTTATTATATATTATATATATATAACAAAGCATCTCTCAACACGTAAAACAATTAAACATTGTGCGATGAAGTTTGTAATTCAAGCGCGTAACAAACTGACAAACTCCCAAGTTTAATGGAATAGTATAGATTATCCAAAGTGAAAATGAGGATCTGACATTTTATAATTGTGTGTTATTGGTGGTCTAATTTTAAAATATAAAATAAATATAATTGCCCATTAACATATATAAGTTGGTTCAAATCTAAAACTAATTATTTAAGAATTTGTATAATTATATTTTGAGCTGAGAAATCAATTTTTTTTAATTATAAATTTTTAGAGTTAAAATAATTTAAAATTTTTTAAATCGTATTTTTGAATGCTTATATAAGTAATATAGGGACTAAATAGATTGTTTTTAACTATAAAAATATAGTTTTTAAATGAATGTTTTTCTAGATTAATTACATTATTAGGATGAGGACTATGAAGATGAGCTATATTAATTGGTTCTAAAAGTCAACCAAACCCTAATAATATAATTAATCCAAAAAAACATTTATCTACAATATGAATCACAAAAGTCTTAAATCTAACAATATATTTTTTCATAAAACATTATTTTTTCCTAATATATACATAAAAAATTTAAATGATATATAATATATACATAACTGACAATAAAATATTCTACATAACATGTACCACATTTTAACATCACAAATTAAAATAATTTTTTACTATTAACATATTTTTAAATTCTTTTATTTTAACTTTTCCTATTTTACCAAGATGACAAAAATATCTAATGTATTGTACTTCAACATTAAATGAAATCTGTTTTACATCAAATCAAATCTATTTCAAATCTGTTTTACATCCAATCAAATCTATTTTACATATAGTGCATTTCTTTTTTATTGTACTTTAACATTAAAATCAAATCTATTTCAAATCTGTTTTAAATCAAATCAAATCTATTTTACATATAGTCCATTTCCTTTTTTATGAAATTCAACCTACTTGACGATTCCATAAGTTTTTTAGAGTCTTAGTACAGTCCAATTTTAATGAGATTCAGATTGACACGTAAGTGTTCCTTTAAAGTCGTATCCTGCTTCGCAGGCGAATGGTATTAGTTAATTTATTTAGTAAGCTCTATAAAATTTGTTTGAGCATCTCTTATAATAACTTTTACCTATTTTGATTAAACTTGTGAGACATTGTGGAAAATATGATGATGATGGTGATAATAGTGGTTAAGTCCATTGAGATTAAATTGGTCTATTGGATCTATAATTTTCTTAGTTTTTAATTGTTTGGTTCCTCTTTTTTTTTTGCGAGATTGGCGAGATTGATGTTGTAGCTTTCTTCTTCTTCTTTTCTTCTTTTTTCCTTTTTTTTTTTTTTAACGGTCTTCCAACTTCCTTCTTGCATCTCCTTCATCTCTTCTGGTTCTTGGGACATTGGTGTCTTAACTTCGCGATCTATTGTATTCGTCCTTTTGAAGATAGTCGGAGAAGAAGTTTGGTTTAGGAGATCTGCTTTGCTGTTAAATGAAGATTTATTTTGTGCGATATTCGAATTCTTATAACTGTTGATGCTTCAGGGGTGAGTTCATTTTTTTGTTGTTGAGCGAGGCTTTCTCCATGCTTGTCTTGAGAGTTGTTTCTTTCTTGCCCGATTTCTTGTGATTCAGAGTTTTCTCTAGGGTATTTTTCTTTGATGACAGTGTAGTGTTCTTTTTGTGCTCCTTCCCACCATGTAGATCTATGGTGGTTTTTTCTAGCAGAATTTTTCTGGGAGGCTTTTGGGCAATTTTTGGCTAGATGGCTTGTCTCAAAGCAAGATCGACATCTGAAAAGGACAATTTCATAATCGACTTTCTGGTTCCACACATAGTCTTTACTTGTTAGGTTTATTTCAGTTGGGAATCCGACGCTGAAGTCCATTTCCACACAAATGTGCGCATAGGTGGTTTTGGCATATTCCTTTGTTTCTGGGCACCTACAGTAAAATTTCCCAATTGCATTTCCAATGACTTTTAGCGACGAGAGATTCCAGAGATGCAAGGGTAGACTTGGCAATCTCACCCAAACTGGTGCTGAGGTTATGACTGCGGTTGAGGGATCGAATGATGGGTTCCATGGCTTCATGAATAGAGCTGTGTTTTCCCAAAACCAAGGGTCGGAATCTAGAATACATTGCCTGCTTTCAGGATTTTCAAAATCTACTATAAAGAAACCCCTAGCGCACGAGTAGATATTAATTTCATCAGAAATGACAGGCTTCCATACCTCCGAGATCCAATTGTGGAGAGCTGTCAGCTGTGGCCAAAAACCATTGAACCAAAAGATTAGGGCACTTTCAGAAAACTTCAAAACCTCATCGAGTGAGGCCTGGACCACCTGGATAGTGGGAGATGGGGCTTCACCGAAGATATGGGCAGGAGCTTGCCCTCCAGAAGCGGACGAAGCTGAGCCAACAGCTATTTTCACGAAGCTGGGAGCCATATTTGCCCGTAGAACCCAGCCGCAGAGAAATAAGGCAGAAGATTAGATCTAGATCTAGACCTAGCCGAAGAAGATTCGATCTAGAACTCAGCCATAGAGTCTCAGTAAGCCTTTTAATCTGCAAGAAACCCTAGTAGGAAAAATCCTGCTTTTAGTACCGAGAATCAAATCCTATTCCAGATAAAAATAAATCATCAACTTTCGCTTCAAACAAAAAGAAAATATCACTCAATCCCCGCTGCCCGCGCAAGACAACAATGAATCACTCGATCCAGAGATGCCCACGTAAAATATAAATGAATAAAAAACAAGATCTCTGAATTCGAAACAAACAAGATCTCTGCATTCAAAGATCTCTGAAGATTTTCCCGTCCATCCTGCTTCTCGACTAATGCTCTACTTCTCGTGTTGCCATTGCTAGCAACCCTAGCTGTTCCCGTCCGTCCTGCTTCTCGACTAATGCTCTACTTCTCGCGCTGCGATTACTCATATATATAAGTTTAATATGAGTAGAACTTTATATTGTTATTTATATATATGTTATAACTTTTATTTTTGTTATTATAATTTTTTATGGACGTTAATTATCATTATAATAATATTTCTATTTTTATCATTATAAATTTTAATATTAGACGTTCATAAATTATATTTTATAAACATGTATGCGTACTCTTTAAACTATATCTATTATACTTTAAACTAAAATGTAAAAACAAAAACTTCTAACATTATCACTACAATATAAGACATTATTATTTGGTTGGGTAAAATTGGATTAACAAAATACCTCAATTTACTAATCTAAAGCTTAAATTGACTAGGTTCCAAACCTTAAAACTAAAATGAATTATTTATTTGTACTTTCATTTAACTATTTTTATACTAAATAGTAGGTACTAGCTACTATGTAGAGCTTGTTTTCTATTTAAAGCATAATTTATTTATTTTATTATTATAATCAACATTACTTTTCTATTTAAAGCATAATGTATTTATTCTTTATTTTAAAAGTGACAGATGAACAAACTTACATATCCCCTCTCAACTCAAAAAATAATTTTAAAATTAAAATAAAACTAAATGCATCTTAATATTAAAATAATTTAAACTAATACTACAAACCATTATCACATAATGGTTATTCCTAGATATAATAATACGTAAAAAATAATTAAAATTCATTTAATTTGATATTTAAATAAAAATTATAAAATTATCAAAACAATTTTAATCGAAAAACTTAATTTAAAGAAAAATGATTTTGTCTTCTCTATATTAATATATAATTATATATAAATATAATACACCTCAGAAAGGGTTTGTTGGAAGTAATTAATACATTTAAAAAAACTTTTATATTATATATATATTATATATATATATATCTTTTGGGTTTTGTTTTGTTTGAGTAATAATATATTAAAAACAAATATAAATAAAAAGATGAAGACGATTTCCCTTCTTGAGGGCTATCTACTAGCAATTGCACTACATGTTGCAAAGAAAACAACTTAAAGCATGGCAAAATTTCGGACTAAAATTGAAATGTTGTCTAAGCTTTGCCACCTTCCTCGGGTTTCTCTTATTGGTCCCCCATCCTTTGGTTTCTCTTATTGAATATTGCGAGGAGAATTATGAGATGATTTTGGTTTATGAATACATGGCCAATGGACCTCTTAGGAGTCATTTGTATGGATTAGATCTTCCTCCTATGTCATGGAAGTAGAGGCTTGATATATGCATGGGGACTACCATGGGTCTGCACTAACTTCACGAAGGAACAGAGCAGGGAATCATTCACCGTGATGTAAAGACAATGAACATTTTGTTGAATGAGAATTTGATGGCAAAGGTGGTAGAATTCGATCTTTTAAAGACTGGACCTGCTCTGGATGAAACCCATGTGAGTACTGCAGTCAAAGGTTGCTTTGGGTATATTGACCTCGAGTACTTCAAAAGGTAGCAGTTGACAGAAAAATCTAATGTCTACTCCTTTGGAGTAGTGCTAATGAAGGTGCTATGTGGAAGGCCAACCATCAATCCTTCTCTTCCCAGAGAGAAAGTCAATATAGTAGAGTGGGCAATGCATGGGCAAAGGAGAGGCATGCTTGGCCAAATTATTAATCATCATTTGTAAATACAATTAATCTTAACTCCCTGAGAAAGTTTGGGCAGACAACTGAAAAGTGTTTGGCTGAATAGGGTATTGACAAGCCCACTATAGGTGATGTGTTGTGGAACTTAGAATATGCCCTTCAACTTCAGGAAACTGCGATGCTCGATGATCCAAATGAAAGCAATGCTAATCACCTTTTAGAGATTTCCTTACAATTTTCCGAGGAAGGGGATTTTGTTGATAATACTATTGAGAGGGGTAGTGATGTTGTAAGTGAAGAAGGTTTATAAGGTGTAACTGCAAGTACAATATTTTCACAATTAGCTAATCCTCATGGAAGGTGATCACAGAAATTTTGTGTGTGGTTATTCATCCACCAACTTATGTGAGCTGGCCATTGTGATAGAAATTAATAATCACCTTTAGAAAATCTTAATGCTTCATTGGTTTTCACGCATAAGAGTAAATCTTTAGTTTCTTTTTAAAAGCACTTGCTTCCTAGTTCTCTGCCATCCAAGGTCAGTCCCATATGTATTAATTTTCCTAGATTTCCATCCTTATTTTTAAGGTTTGAAATTCTACCTTAAAAATATGTACTATTCAGTGAAATTTCTTATGTACTAGAACACTTTGGCTTTTTGAATTATTAGAAGCTTCCCTTGGCTTAAGATTAAGATTCTTTTATTAGATTAGACATTGTGCAAGGGGAGATATCACTAGGAACCATCTTGAACTTTTCCCAGAGATATTAACGCCTTTAATGTACTTATCTAGCCAAATGGGTATGAAGTCCTCCTCCCACAAGGGCAAAGCACAAGCTTAAATAAATTAGAAGCATAACCAAGCCAAAATCCATACACAAAGAAATAATGCATTAGAGAAGATAATTTGTCCATTTAAAGAAAAGAATGCGTGAATCCAAAGAAAAGAATGCATCACCTTAAATTAGTTATCTATGAAGTTAACATTCTAATTATGTGTAACATGGGATTATTCTGGGTGATTAGGATCCTCCCCTCCCAGTTTCAATTCACTCATTTTATGGTTGTCCTATTATAAATTGATTTTGTGGTAATTTGTCACGTTAAAATTATACCTCTGAACAACATAGAAGAAACTTGTTGATTATTTGTTACTACCTTATACACTACAGTGCCATAGTGTCTCTAATGTTGATTTATCATTGTGATGTATTATTTAACATATTCCTGCAATGATGTTTGCATAGAATATTGTTACATCAACAACGGTGATGATTCAATTGCAATAAAGAGTGGTTTGGATGAGTATGGTATTGCTTTTGCCATTATTATTTGCCACATAGTCAGTCAAAGCCATACAAGTGCAAGACTTGCATTGTGTAGTGAAATGTCTAGAGGGATCACAGATATTCATGTAGAAGATATTCTTGTAATCAACACAGAAACAACTATCAGTGTAAAGACGCATGCAAGCAGAGGAGGTTATGTGAAGGGAATCTTTATATCAAACGTGACCATGAACAATGTGAAGTGCGTCATTGGTTTTACTGGGTTCTATGGTGATCATCTCGATGATCGCTATAATCCTAATGCCTTCCCTGTTGTAGATAGGATCATCTTTAAGGACATTGTGGGTGAGAATATCACTATTGCGGGTGACTTGAACTTCAATGTGATCCAGAAAGCTCCCTTCAGTAATATTTATATGTCAAACATTTTCTTCAATGTCACCTCAGAAGCTACATGGAGTTGTTCAAATGTGAAAGGCTTTTCAGGGTCAGTTTATCCTCAGCCTTGTGCAGATCTTCAGCATCGTATCTCCAATGAGTCCTCAGTTTGTTCATTTTCATCTGTAAGCAATTCATTCAAAGACCTCTAGGATGAAGCCAATTGTTCAAATTACCTGTTATTGAGCTCAACCTTGGCTATTTCTAAGTTAATGAAAGCTCCTATTTTTCACACATTTTTTGGTGAGTACAATATCGCAATCCTCGAGATAGTGGTTCTTGTGCAATTCTTGGTAATGTCAAATGGCTACCTTACTATTCATCACTTTCCACATTTATTTTTATCCCTGCAGTATTCACCCTCTATGCCCTGATCCAAATTTTGCGAGATGGCTGGTCCAAACTTTCCCCATTTATTTTTATCCCTGCTGTATTTCCCCCTCTATGGCCTAATCCAAATTTCGCGAGATGGCTGGTCTAAACTTTCAACATTTCTTTTTATCCCTACAATATTCACCCTCGATGGCCTGATCCAAATTTTACGAGATGCCCGATCCAATGGAAAGTGGCACCATAAATACCTCTTACATGCAGTAGAAGGACTATTACTGATTGATTTCTAAACCTCGGGGTATTTTGTCATTCATTTGTTTATTGCTTATAAGAGAGAGTGGCAGTCTACAATCCAGTTCTGGATGTTATTGTTGAGGCAGCCCCTTTGCTAACCAAATGTACTCTTCCTTCTAGTTGTAGGGCTAAAACATGTACAACTCTCTTCTCTATTCCAATAATTGTCAAATAATTTTAGAAAAATATGATGTCTACTCCTTTGGAGTAGTGCTAATGAAGTTGCTATGTGGAAGGCCAACCATCAATCCTTCTCTTCCTAGAGAGAAAGTCAACATAGCAGAGTGGGCAATGCATTGACAAAGGAGAGGCATCTTTGGCCAAATTATTGATCATCATATTGTAAATACAATAAATCCTAACTCACTAAGAAAGTTTAGGGAGATAGCTGAAAAGTGTTTGGATGAAAAGGGTATTGGCAGGCCCATTATGGGTGATGTGTTGTGGAACTTAGAATATAACCTTCAACTTCAGGAAATTGTCATGCTAGATGATCCAAATGAAATCAGTGTTAATCGCCTTTCCGAGATTCCCTTACGATTTCCTGAGGAAGAGGGGTAGTGATGCTGTAAGTGAAGAAGGTTCAGAAGGTGCATCTACAAGTACAATATTTTCACAATTAGTTAATCCTCATGGAAGGTGATCATAAATTTTTTGTGTGTGGTGATTCATCCACCAACTTATGTGAGCTGGTCATTGTGATACAAATTAATGATCACCTTCAGAAAATTTTAATGCTTCTTTGGTCTTCGCTCCTAAGACTAAATCTTCAGTTTCTTTTTAAAAGCACTTTATTCCTAGTTCACTGCCATCCAAGGTAAGTCCCATATGGATTAGTTTTCCTAGATTTCTATCCTTATTTTTATGGTTTGAAACTATACCTTACAAATATGTACTATTCAGTGGCATTTCTTGTGCACTCGAACACTTCGGATTTTTCAATTATTAGAAGCTTCCCTCGTCTTAAGATTAAGATTATTTTATCAGATTATACATTGTGCAAGGGGAGATAGCACTAGGAACCATATTGAACTTTTCCTAGAGATATCAATGCCTTTACTGTACTTATCTAGCCAAATGGGTATGAAGTCCTCCTCCCACAAGGGAAAAGCAAGGGCTGAAATAAATTTGAAGCATAACCAAGCCAAAATCCATACACAGAGAAATAATGCATTAGAGAAGATAATTTTTCCATTTAAAGAAAAGAATGCCTCAATCCAAATAAAAGAATGCATCACCTTAAATCAATTATATATGAAGTTAACCTTCTAATTTTGTTTAACTTGGGTTTATTTTGGGTGATTAGGAGGAATGATTGGGATCCTCCCCACCCAATTTCAATTCACTGATTTTATGGTTGTCCCATTATAGATTGATTTTGTGGTTGTCACATTAAAATTATACCTCTAAACAACATAGAAGAAACTTGCTGATTATTTGTTACTGCCTTATATAGTACAATGCCATAGTGGCTCTAATGTTGATTTCTCATTTGATGTATTATTTGACAGATACCTGCAATGATGTCTGCATAAAATGTTGTTACATAAGCACCGGTGATGATTCAATGGCCATAAAGAGTGGCTGGGATGAGTATGGTATTGCTTCTGGCTGTCCTAGTTTCAACATTATTATCTGCCACATTGTCAGTCAAAGCCATACAAGTGGGGGACTTGCATTGGGTAATGAAATGTCTGGCGGGATCACAAATATTCATGTAGAAGATATTCTTGTAATCAACACATAAACAACTATCAGTGTAAATACGTCTACGGGAAGAGTAGGTTATGTGAAGGGCATCTTTATATCCAACGTGACCATGAACAATGTGAAGTGTGCCATTGGTTTACTAGGTTCTATGCTGATCATCCTGATGATCGCTATAATCCTGATGCCCTCCCTGTGGTATATAGGATCATCTTTAAGGACATTGTGGGTGAGAATATCACTATTGCGAGTGACTTTAATGGGATCTGGAAATCTCCCTTCAGTCATAGTTGTATGTGAAACATTTTCTTCAATGTCACTTCAGAAGTTGCATGGAGCTGATAAAATGTGAAAGGATTTTTAGAGTCAATTTATCCTCATCCTTGTGCAGATCTTCAACATCATATCTCCAATGAGTCCTCATTTTGTTCATTTCATCTGTGAGAAATTCATTCAAAGACCTCTAGGATGAAGCCAATTATTCAAATTACTTGTTATTAAGTTCAACCTTAGCTATTTCTAGGTTAATGCAAGCTCCCATTTTTCATGCATTTTTTTGGAGATTACAATATCACAATCCTCGAGATGGTTCATGTGTAATTCTCGATAATGTAAAATGGCTACCTTACTATTCATCGCTTTCCACATTTCTTTTTATCCCTACAATATTCAATCTCTATGGCCTGATCCAAAGTTTGCGAGATGGCTAGTCCAAACCTTCCCCATTTCGTTTTATCCCTGTAGTATTCATCCTCTATGGCTTGATCCAAATTTTGCAAGATGGTTGGTCCAAACTTAAAAAATTTATTTTTATCCCTCCAATATTCACCCTCTATGGTTTGATCCAAATTTTGAGATATGGTTGGTCCAATGGAAAGTTGGACCATAAATACCCCTTATAGCAGTACAAGGATTATTGTTGATTTATTTCTAAACCTCAGGGTCGTTTGCTCATTCATTTGTTTATTGCCTTTAAGACAGAGTGACAATCTACAATCCAGTTCTGGACATTATTGTTTAGGCAACCCCTTTGCCAACCAAATGTACTCTTCCTTCTGGCTATAGGGCCAAAACATGTACAACTCTCTTCTCTATTCCAATAATTGTCAAATAATATTTTATAATGATTTCATTTACGGGATTTTTAGAACCCAAGTTTTGGATGGACTTACTGGATTTGAACTATATATGCCTTCATCACGATAGGATCCTATCATTTTTTCACTATTATACATTGTTACATTTGTTTTTATGAGACACTACCATATTTTCTATGGAATTTAGTCTAGATATTTTAGATGATAAGATTTTCCACTATCCTCTAGTTTCTCTTATTGGTCCACTGTCCTCTAGCTTCTCTTATTGGGTATTAAGAGGAGAATTATGAGATGATTTTGGTTTATGAATACATGGCCAATGGACCTCTTAGGAGCCATTTGTATGGATCAGATCTTCCTCCTACATCATGGAAGCAGAGGCTTGATATATGCATAGGGGCTGCCAAGGGTCTGCGACCTTCACACAAGAGCAGAGTAGGGAATCATTCACCGTGATGTAAAGACAACAAACATTTTGTTGGATGAGAATTTTGTGGCTAAGGTGGCAGACTTCGAGCTTCCAAAAACTAGACCTGCTCTGGATGAAACCCATGTGAGTATTGCAATCAAAGTTTGATTTGGATATATTTGCCTTGAGTACTTTAAAAGGTAGTAGTTGATAGAAAAATCTAATGTCTACTCCTTTGGAGTAGTGCTAATGAAGGTGCTACATGGAAGGCCAACGATCAAACCTTCTCTTCCCAGAGAGAAAGTCAATATAGTAGAGTGGGAAATGCATTGGCAAAGGAGAGGCATGCTTGGCCAAATTATTGATCATCATCTTGTAAATACAATTAATCATAACTCCCTGAGAAAATTTAGGGAGAGAGCTAAAAGGTGTTTGGCTGACCAGGGTATTGACAAGCCCACTATGGGTGATGTTGCGTGAAACTTAGAATATGCCCTTCAACTTTAGGAAAGTACCATGCTGGATGATCCACATGAAAGCAGTGCTAATCGCCTTTCAGAGATTCCCTTACGATTTTTTGAGGAAGAGAAATTTGGTGATAGTACTATTGAAAGGGGTAGTGATGTTGTAAGTGAAGAAGGTTCAGAACGTGCAATTGCAAGTACAATATTTTCACAATTAGTCGATCCTCATGGAAGGTGATCACATAAATTTTGTGTGTGGCGATTCATTCACCAACTTATGTGAGGTGGCCATTGGGATACAAATTAATGATCACCTTCAGAAAATCTTAATGCTTCATTTGTCTTCACTCTTAAGACTAAATCTTTAGTTTCTTTTTAAAAGCACTTGCTTCCTAGCTCACTTCTATCCAAACTAAGTCCCATATGGATTAATGTTCCTATATTTCCCTCCTTATTTTTAAGGTTTGAAATTCTACCTTACAAAGATGTACTATTCAGTGGTATTTCTTGTGTACTAGAACATTTTGGCTTTTTCAATTATTATAAGCTTCCCTTGGCTTAAGATTAAGATTATTTTATAAAATTATACATTGTGGTTGGGATGATTCTTTATTCGCAAAGTGTATGGTTGCTTTTTTAAAGATCATCTATATTTATTGGGTAGTTAAAAAAAATAGCTTCTTACAATTCCATATTTCTTGCTGCCTTCAAGATATGAAACAATGATCACGACATGATGAGATGAAGTTAACAATGCTTGAAACATGTATATATGAAAACACAAGTTACAACCAATGTAACAAATCAAAATTTCAATATTTCCTCGTGCTTTACTGTGGATCTAGACTACAAATACTTCATTTGATTAAATCCCATATGGATTCATTTTCCTAGATTTTTGTCCTTACTTTTAAGGTTTGAAATTCTATCTCACAAATATGTACTATTCTGTGGAATTTCTTGTGTATTGGAACACTTTGGCTTTTTCAATTATTAGAAGTTTCCCTTGGCTTAAGATTATGATTATTTTATCGAATTATATATTGTGGTTGGGGTGCTTCTTTATTCACAAAGCGTATGGTCTCTATTTTAAAGTTAATCTATCTTTAATGGATTGTTTAAAAGAAAAATGGTTTCATACAATTCCAAATTTCTTAATGCCTTCAAGATATGAAACAATGATCTGACATGTTGAGATGAAATTAACAATGCTTGAAACATGCATATATGAAAACACAAGCTACAATCAATGTAACAAACCAAAATTTCAATATTTCATTGTGCTTTAATGTGGATCTAGACTACAAATACTTCATTCAATTAAATCCCATATGGATTAATTTTCCTAGATTTTTGTCCTTATTTTTAAGGTTTGAAATTCTATCTCACAAATATGTACTATTCTATGGAATTTCTTATGTATTGGAACACTTTGGCTTTTTCAATTATTAGAAGTTTCCCTTGGCTTAAGATTAAGATTCTTTTATTGGATTATACATTGTGGTTCGGGTGCTTCTTTATTCACAAAGTGTATGGTTTCTATTTTAAAGATATTCTATCTTTAATGGATTGTTTAAAAGAAAAATGGTTTCATACAATTCCATATTTCTTAATGCCTTCAAGATATGAAACAATGATCTGACATGGTGAGATGAAATTAACAATGCTTGAAACATGTATATATAAAAACACAAGCTAAAGTCAATGTAACAAACCAAAATTTCAATATTTCCTTGTGCTTTACTGTGGATTTAGACTACAAATACTTCATTCGGATGCATTTCTGCGATACTGTGAGTACTGCACTGAATGATTTATACTTCAATGTATATGTCATCTTTAACTTGATTTCCTTCCCTCGATCTCAAGCACAGGTCTTCGACAAGGACGAGAAAGGAAGCATTTTGACTTATTTCAGTCTCTGACCCTCCTCTTTCTTTTAATATGTACTAATCAGTTCTATTATGATAGTCTCTTTCTTGTCTTGAATTGGAATTTGAATTTTTTTATTCCACCGGGTTTAGAGTTAGTTGAAGATTTCCTTATCCCTTCATATTAAGATAAAACTGAAGAAAGTTGAAGAATGATCATACTATGACTAATTCTTAAAATGTAATTATATAAAATTCTTTGAAGAGGAACCGAAAGAGGAGATAAAATGCCTACAACACAATCATGTTGCCGAATTCGGAAGGAATATTGCCTATGAGCTTATTGTAGCATAGATCAAGGTACTCCAGATTCTCATAATGAGTCCACTCTTTCAAAGCGCCACCAGAATAAATCCTCGTGAAATCACAAATCTTTAATGTGGAAACTTGCTGAAGATGCTTTTCCCTAATTCCAGCGAATTTCAGCAGCCCTTTTACTTATTTGCACAAATTCCTGGTGTTTCAAACAAACATTAGTTTGTTTCAAGACAGTATATCGTTAAGCGCATGAGCATCCATAGTAGACTGGTGTTCAAGTCCAGCCATAGTAGACTGATTCAATGGCATAGCTTGGTGGAGATTTTGTCTCTGAGACTGTTGTTCATGAGCTGCAGAATGGCCATACTACTCAGCCTGCCAAATTTCCTAGGAATCCTTCCAGTGATCTTGTTGCTTGTCAAATAAATCCCTTATAAATTGTTGTAATATGCAAGTCTTTCTTGTATGTCCCATGTTAGAAAATTGTTGTTGAGGATCAGACTCTTGAGCTAGCTACACCCACTGAACTCATGAGGGATATTTACCTCCAACCCATTGAACCACAACATCAAATGTTTCATATTATTTAGGCGACTAAGCTCAGGAGGAATCTGGCCTTTCAAAAAATCGAGACTCAGGTTTATGGTTTTCAGCGTGGCGCATTGCACTAATGTAGCAGGTATTTTCCCTATTATGAGTTTATTTGAGAGCCTAAGCTCTTGGAGAGCATATGCACTTGAGAAAATTGTAAGCGACAATGTCCCGGACAATCTGTTGGAACTCAAGCCTGCAATTCTCAAATTCTTGTAGCTTGAGATTGGTGGCGTGAAGGGTCCTGTATTCTAGTTATTGTTGAGAAGCAATATTTCAAGGGCCTGGAGATTTCCCAGAATCAGATTTCACTTGAAAATACAACTCGATAGTAATTTTTAAGGATAAAATCCCAAATCAAATTGCAGTTGTAACAACTTTAATCAATTAGGGTTTCACAACCAAGGTCGCAATCTGGGATCCATTGGAAGAAGAAACTGTATAAGAACCTGTGGATTCGAAGTCGAGCTTTCTTTTAAATAAATAAAAAAGTATTGATATGAAGTCCTTTCTCTTTATAACTGAGTGCATGAATCTCTCATACCTGTAAGGGAATGGGATAACAAGGTTAGTCGAAAGTGGTTCAAGGGTTACTGTCAATAATGAGTGGTTCAAGGTTTACCGCCAATAACAAGCAAATACAAGAGACCAAGAACTTAGCAGGAAGGATTATCTCTATAATTCTGTAAGAGTTTGTGTGGTGCGCTCATTGTTCCCACCTATAAGTAGGCACGCCAAGAGTACGATGAGAAAGCGCCCCCTCGTAAGACGACCAATCGTGCCATGCGATCCAACAATCACATCATGGAGAGTTGGGAGAGTTGGGACTATGATATGTAAAAACCTCTTCCAAGTCCATTTGACCATTTGAGTGTGCTTCTCTTCTATCCAACCAAAACTCTTTCGACAACAGATTGATTAACTGGGAAATGCGCAACTAACATATTCTAACCAACTCATCCGACAATGCATAACATTTCAATCGTCTAACACAATATCAACGATGCTAAATGGTACAAAGTGGAAATTGGGGGAGTTCTTCCCAGAGGGAAATGCCTCACGACGTAAATAGACTTTAGGAGCCCAATGTTATGTTAGAAGTAAAAAACTTCCTCGATATTTTATCATTTAAAAAAGTAATATTAATTTTAGTAATTAAAAATCATTTCTTAAAATAAAAAATAAAATATTATTTTGTTTGATTTTTAAAAGAGGATTGAGGATTTCTTGGTTGGACAATGTTTACGTGACGACATTGGCTGCTTGCTCACATATATAAAAAAGAGTCATTTTGTGGATGTTTTTTTGTTTTTTGTTTTTTTTCTCATATTGTTACTATGTTTATTATGGAAAAATGACATGGGCTTATGTATGAAAATAAACTATGAGTTATAGTTTTTTTTTGTAAGCTTTTGCAAATGATTTTCATTAATAAAAATATGGTTTATAGTGAGTACATATAGTTTTCCACACTCAAAAAAGACAATCCTAGGAGATCATATTGTCAACCCCGAGTAGAAACACAATTACTAGTTATTCAAACTAGGAAACTGTGCATTACTAAGACAAACGAAAAAAGGAAGACCAAACCGTATCAACTAGATATATCCATGGCCATTATCAGTAAACATTTCCAAAGTAATAGAGGATGACAAGAGTAGAAACATGCTCTTCCAGAATTGCAAACCATTAAGTACATTGGAAAGTGACGTCAAGTGAGGAGTCATCATAAACCATCATTGTGTGAGAAAAAACATGATTCATGTGACGGGAAAACATTAAAGAGTTTACCACCAAGATGCCAAAGAGAATACCAACAACCTCCAGGAGTTTCATGCATGCAACCACCTTGGAGTGTTGAGTTGTAGAACTACCACTAATTCAAAGGTTGTACCCATATCTGTGTTATGAAGAAACAATATGGAAAACATTAACCTTGGTCGATACTCCCCAAACTGAAGGAAAAGGACCAAATGATTATCGTCTTGACAGTAGAACATGAGCTAATGAGAAATTGACCAAGGGGAGAAAACAAAGATCCACCACATCTAGAGAATACCATAAATGAGAACTAAGAGCAACTCGACAAGGGGAGTCCCTCTTCACCACCCGAGGTAACATTGCAATGTTGCCACCTTGGTAAAAAACCCATGCATTCACAATGGGAGGACGATGTCTCATAACCCAATGCTTGAAGGTATTTACCATAGTATGTCAGGTCCGAGAATGGACATGTGCAAGGCCTGGCACACACTTTAAAACCCACATTCCTCCTGTAGATCATGCGCTCATCAATGAGCTCACAAAATTGTTTGTTAAGTTCTCCCGAGACTAGGGCCAATCCATTGTAGAAAACTTGATATAAATCAACTGCATAATGACAAACAAGAATGTGAAACATAGCATCGCACCTCTTTGAAAATGCAACTCCCATCAAGAATTTAACATGAAGGGGCTGGAGTTGGTGACCCCAACCTTAGGAACGATGTTTATGCCATGCGACAAATAGGAATAGACAGGTGTAAGGTGTGGTACACATTTCAAAGATTGTCAACCCACGCTCCACTGGCGCCCTCAACATGTTAATCAACTATAATATGTCATTATAGGAGTCTTTAATGTCACCCCCATCATGGATACTGCCATCCTAGGAAGATTTTTCGTACTCCACCCAATGCTGTATACCTAGAACTTCATCCCTCATATAAGAAATCAATCATTCTTCATCTAAAGTGAGGTTTTGATACTGGCACCCCAAATTAGGCAATGCATCTTCCACCTTATTCCCTCCACGACGGGTATGTTGGACTACAATATAATCAAACTTGGGTAATTGGTCATTAATATTGGAAACCATGTCCTCTAGATGCCAATTGCGAATCGTTTTATGAACATGTTGGCCATTGAACAACTTATGGATGCATTGAATGATAAGTTGTGAATCGTCGTGAACTTGTATTAACTGAAAACCTTCTCTAACTGAAATATCTAATCCTCTTTTGATAACTAGAAACTTGACTAAATTATTCCTTGTAATCCCACATGAACACACGTAGATTCGTAATGGTGAGGACCTCTCATCCTGAAAAATTCCTCCACCCCATAAAAACTCAATTTAAGAAAGAAGGTCAGGAGCGGAGAATATGATTTTGCTATATACTGAAAAGAATCTTGCGCTAGAGATGAAGAAGAAGTGCACATAGAGAAATCCAAATTAAGGTTCTAAAAAATAGACCTTTCAGACTCCTCCACCTGCCAATTATCGGTAATGCAAGGAAATGCAAGAATAGTTTCCTAGATATTCAAAAGGATCACCTCTTTTAGGACTGATATCAATTTTTTTTGTGCCAAAAACTCTAAGATTTTGTTATTTCCATATATTCCAAAGGAAAAAGTAGCGCCAACTACCAAACATGTGAAATGATAGGTATTTTGAATTTATAACAATACCATTAATCCAATAAAACCTTTAGATATCCCGAAAATGGTTGACTAAATCTAAAGACCCAAGGAAGAAGTTCCAAAATGCCACCTGCAAAGGAACATGAGAGTAAAATATTCTTTGCTGACTCTTCCGCTTGAAAACAAAGGTGACATAAAGACGGTCCATCTTATCCCTTTCTATAATATGGTCCCAACTTAGAAGACTCCTCCAAACAATTAACCACAAAAATCATGAAAGTTTGTGCCACCACAAGCCTACCCAAATCTGGGTCCACAAAACTACCTTCTCCGTGAACGAAAAACCAACAATTAAAGAGTAGGCTTCTTTAATAGAGAAAAATCTAGACGATTGTTAACCCCACGTATAGTTTTAGATGTGTACATATGGAAAACATTAAATACTATGCGGTGTTTTAATGATTGACTTATTTTTTCCAAGGAAAAAGGCACAATTTTCATTAATACATTAAGAAAATTACATGTTGTATAATGTTGCATGTATGAGATGCATTCACTGAGGAGTAGTTCAGCTGGTTGTGGAAAACTGTATACAAAATTACATCATAGTAGTCCAAAGAAAAAAACATCATAGTAGTCCAGGTAACATATATCCGCCATAATAAATGGAAAAAAATTGAGTCTCAGTCCCAATAATTAAGGCAGAAAAAACCTGAACTCTATACCATAGAGCCTAAGAACCAAACCTAGAATGATCTGAGAGATCATTCCGAGAGATGCCCGTTCATCTCCATAAACAGTTGGTGGAAAAAATGGTAGAAAATGCTCTCCCTGAATTCCTGAATTTTCCATTGTCCTCTATTCAGCTGCGTGGCTGCTTTGGAAAGACGATCAACTATCTCATTCCTTTCCTTGTATATGTGTGAGCATGCAAAAGAATCAAATTGTGACTTTAAAGTAATGATATCAACTAGCATGTCTCTGAGTGTGTGCAAGTGACAGTGATATACATCGTTTATCCAGTTTATAACAAGCTGTGAATCCCCAAATATCTGTATCTTTTGGAAATTTAGTTCTCTCGTGAAGAGGAGGAGGTGTTTTAGACTGTTGAGTTCTGCATAATTGTTAGTGCCCCTACCCAGGGAAACTTGTATTCTATAGGACACGAGGTTGTTGATATGCAATATAGCGCCGCGGACCACCCCCCCCACCCATACCCTCACCCTGGGCCGAGCCATCGAAATATCCCCAAGGATAACTGGTGTCGATGCATTCCAGGATGATGGCCTAGGTAGGTTTGTTGTCTGGGTCATATGGGATCAAATTATAAATAGCCAAGAACTTTATACATGAATTGTACCAATTTATCGAGGTATCCATAAAGATATTTTTTTTTTGGTTGATCCATATGCCCCAACAAATGATCAACGACAAGTTCCCAGCTTTGTGTGTCTATGTTCCAATCCACCATTTATGCCAAGCATCCCCAACATTGAGTCCAGACCAAACTGTCAGTAGATTCAGACTAGTAGTAATCCTTGACCAGAAAAATATCGTCACCAGACAGGTGAGAAACAAGTGGTTTGTGTCTTCCTCATGCAATTTGCAAAAACAACATCTAGAAGGCTCGTGAAATGCCCTGTGCATGAGGTTTCGCTCAGTTGGGGCCTTCTCCATGACTATGCACCACATAAACAGTCTGGACTTTGGGGGAGATTTTAATTTCCAAAGATGGCACCACCACCAACTGATGTCGCCATTTTCCCAGGCCGCCATAGCAGTTTCATAACCAACTTTTGGGGTATATATACCATGGGGGTCTAAGGCCCAAATGAGAACATCTTCCTGGTCATTTATCCTTACATTGGCTTCCTCGAAGGCCCCAATGAACCGTTTCCAATCCTCGAACCATCTATTCAGAATATTTAAAGCCCTATGATCCATCTAGCACTGTGGCAACCACTGGTCCTGATCAGCGATTGTGATCTGTGCAATATGGGTGATTCCAGCTCTGGAGAGATGAGTACATAGATCCCTTGGTAGAATGTGTGCATTCCCACACCCACCCCATGCATCCGTGCCTATTTTCACCTGATCACCTTTCCCTATTTTCCATTTCAGCCCGTTCTTAATGAGAGAAAGGGATTGGGATATTGATTTCCAAGTAATGGAAACTCCAGCCGACAAATTGGTGGAACTGCGGATCTAATCCATGACTGATAGCGGGTGGATATATTTGTAGTATATGACCTCCTGCCAAAGGCTTCTAGATTTTATGATGTGCCAGCCCATTTTTCCGCAAGTGCCATAGCAAAAAGCTGAAGGTTTTTAATACCCCAACCCCCCAGTTTTTTGGGTTTTCCAATCTGGTCCCAACTTACCCAGGAAAAATTCCACCCTGTTTTCTGGTCCCTCCAAAGAAATCCAATGCAAATTTGTTGTATCCTTTTTAAAATTCCTTTGGGGATCCAATCCAGCGACATCCAATAAACCGGGATCGCATCAAGGACTAATTTTAACAGGGTGAGTCGACCCGCTCTGGAAAGCCATCGTTGTTGCCAGATATTAATTCTGTTTTCGATTTTTGAAATGAGCCAAGCCCAATCCACTATACAGTAGCCATTGGGTTTTAATTTGAAACCCAAATATTTTAATCCAGAATCCAGGTCTTGTCTCACATAGGAAAATTGTTGGGCTACGAATCTTGACTCATTTTGTAGGCATGTCACTATGATAATTGTGGATTTCTCATAATTTGGTTCCATACTTATAGCTTTGCAAAAGAGAGATAAGAAGTTCTTGAAAGCATATGAATCATGAAATGATCCATTTAAAAAAAATGAGTACATCATCAACAAATAATAGGTGGGAGAGAATGGTCATATCTGAAATCTCGACACCCCCCAGCTCTCCCTCCTCTCGGCCTTTTTTAATCAGCCTGCTAAATCCTTCCATAACAAGAAGGAAGAGTAAAGGGGAGACTGGGAATCCTTGTCTAAGCCCACACTCCGCATGAAAAAAACCAGAGGCAACTCCATTGATAAGGATACCATATGAGACCGAAGAGAGACAACACATAATCCAAGATATAAAAGCATGGGGAAATCCGATATGAGTAAGAGTGAGCTGGAGGTAAGACCAACTAGAACGATCAAAGGCTTTGGAGAGATCAATATTAAGAATGATTGACTTATTATGCAGTTTTTTGATCAAATGGAGGGCTTCCTGAGTTGTCCCAATGGCTTCATGGAAATGACCACAACTGGGGAGGATAGATCATCTGGACTATAGTGAGTCCAAAAGTCTGCAACTAATTTACGGAAGCTTGCATCAGGAAGCCATGATGAGTTGAATTTGAAGGGCACCGGAGGTTTGAAGTTATTATCCCTGATCTCCAAAATGATAGGGGAGTGATCTGAGATCCTACCCGAACCCACCCATTGGTGAAATAGGTTTAAGATGGCCAGGAGAGGGGCCTTGATCAAAAAATGGTCTAGCCTTCTAGCTTTCGCCCCTGCCCCCATTTTTCTATTCCTCCAAGTCAACTTGATTTTAGCAGAGTCAATGTTCAGGAACTCGTGGGAGTCCAACATGTTTTCGAAGAAAGTCGAGAGATGATCACATTGACCCCATTTACCCCATGATTCAGCTAGGCCAAGGGAGAAATTTAGGTCTCCCCCTATAACTAAGGTCCCAGATTGCATAAAATCGGCTTCCATAAGTCTGTTCTAGAAAAATTCCCTGTTGTGACACAGACCATAAATGTTGATGAGCCTGAGCGATCTGTTTAGCTCCACAAAGGACATGTCACCTCCTAGAAAGCCCTCACCCCCCAGGCATTAATTAATTTAATGGAATGTTTATTAAAGCCCATGGCGCAACCGCCCGAGCGACCCCTGACATCCAGAAAATGGAACTCCCAGTCTAGAAGAAAACTTAGAAGCAACAAATTAACCAGACTTCCTTCACCTAGCATTTCTTGCAAGAAAATAACATCCAATATTTCCGAAATACATAATATCTTAAGAGCCAATTTTTTGTTCCTTGTTTAGAATTGGGCTACTTGGTGGAGGTAGAAGGATAAGAAGCGGGGAAGGAGGGAGGGGCCGAAAGAACAAGACAAACCAGGGAGCACAACTTGCTAACCTCAAGAAATGACCCAGATAAACTCAAAGAAGCAGAAACAAAATCAGAAACCAAAAAATCATTTGTTAATGGAGGGGAAGGGGGAGGAGGAGTACACGCAAAGGCCGAACCCCTTGCCCGAGCTCTGGTTGGGGGAGCCACCGAGACCATGGAGTCCGGTTATGTGAAAGGCATCTTCGACCCCTGTAGGGGAGGCTCAGTGTCTTCATGAGTGTCCGATCGAGGAGGGAAATATGACTCCAATGTTTGCGTGCAAGTTGAGACCAACGTTTTTGGAGGATTTTGTTGCAGCCCGATCAATCTAGGGCAATCCTTGTCGGGGAATTTTGAGGTCTAAAATGGGCCTCCTAAGAAAAATGTACAACCAAAACAAATTTTATAAGAACCAATATGATTCAATATGATGATGTCAACCATGGGGATGATTCACCATTTTTGGAGTAAAAAAGTAAAAATATTAGAAAATAATAAAACAATAAAACTACTTTTTCAACTCGCATTTTAAACTTATCTCCCTAAGGTTTTACTCAAATTTCGAGCAGGAGTACTAGTTGGATGAAAAATTTAATTCCTCATCCAAAGAATACCCATGTTGCATACTTTTGATGGACCCTTCTACATGAAAAATAAGAAATACATGAAAAAACGTGATTGCAATTACATTTTTCATGTATTTCTCATTTTTTGTGTAGCATGGTCCATCAAAAGTATGCAACATGGGTACTCCTTGGATGAGGAACCAAATTTTGCATCCAATGAGTGTTTTCGCTTGAAATTTGAGCAAAACCACAAGGAGATAAGTTGGAAATACGAGTTGAAAAAATAGTTTTTTTCCCCCTCTAAAATGTGATGATGTAATCTAATCTTATTGTACTATTTCCACTATTATTTTATAATTTCCTTAGGAGGCCCATTTTAGACCTCAAAACTCCCCTAATGATAGATGCCCCATCTCATGGCACTTGCAACATCGAAAAGGGATGCCTTCGTAGTCCAGAATTTGTCTACGAGTGATGGCACCCATCTGGAGCAAATTGCTCTCCAACATGCCCTCTTTGGTATCAAGATGCACGAGAATGCGAGCTAAGGCCACACAACCCGTATCCTGGTATGCCCTGTCATGGTCTAGGTACACCCCTAAGTCGTCTCCGATGACCTTGAATATCTTATCAACCCAATACTGCAGCGGGAGGCCTGACAGACGAACCCATATCGGTCTAGCATCGAGGTTTTCCTTTTCAGGGTCGAACACCGGTGACCATCATTTCAGCAGCACCGGTGTCATCTCGATGTGCAATACCTTGTCCGTACCCAGTCAACCTAATTTGGATGAGAAAAAATCAATGTAAACCATCCTCGAGACATGGAGATGATACCAAGGAGTTGCATCAGCAGGTTTCCCCATACCTCGGCGGTTCACTTCCACTGTCGCACAGGCGTGTAGATCTTGCCCCTTACCCTGCTCACAAGCATAATACTCTCCATTAGGGCTACTTGGGCCATTGTAATGCCCTCCCCGAAAACCAGGCGAAAGTCCCTTTCTCTAATTTTTGAGTTCCTTGATTTCTTTTCACGCCTCCTTTATGGTTGGGTAGCCTGTGCACCCTCCACTTGGTTGTTTTCGTCTGAATCCGAGGACCTGATATCCTCCATTCCTATTGCTAGCCCTGCAATGTCTTTAAAGAATCCTGAAGACGGAGCGAATCCCACAGGAAAGAAGGTAGGGCAGAAAAGAGCAGACCCTAGGAGCCCAACCTGAGCTTATACTAAACCTTGTGAAAGGGATTGTAAACCACTACTCCCCTTTGCCGAAGTACCCGCACCTCCTTGCAAGTTAGCACAGGTTAGATTCGCCTGAGACCATTCTTGGAGCTCTGAGGGTGAAGAAATGGAAAGAAAAGGAGGTTCAGAGCCCTCACCTGGGCTAAATAGTCCTTCCATCACAGCCATTAACGGTTGAGGGTTAACCATACCCTGGAGGGTAACCTCCATATCGTTCATGAGCGAGGTAACTTCTACAACCCGAGGGTTCGATAAACTGTCAACCACCGGTGCAGACACAGCTAAAATCGGATGAGAGTAGTTGACCCAAATGTCTTATGCAGTCAGGGAGTCTTAGGAGTAATCTAATAGCTTCTCATCCATCCGGGCGCCAACTTCCGTAGATAAACCAGGCTTTGTTCCAAGAAAATCGCCGATATGGGGACCACTTTTTGTTGACCGGGGTTGTAAGGAGACTCACAAAAAAAACGCTTCTGGAAAACTGGAAACTTGCCCCCAGCCCCCCGCCAACGGCCCGAGAATGTGACCGTAATCGTTCAAGCTTGATACTCGTGGCCTAGAACCTTCACCGCTGACATGCATCATTAACTCAAGGCAGCAATGGAAAACACCCCTCTGGAGCTTATAAAAACACTAGAAAAAAGCAAGGGTTAGACCTCGAGACCTTGCCCAGCACAAATCGGAAACGCTGCCTCGGGTAAGGGAAACCACAATATAGCATCCTCACCTCCTTGAATCCCAATGCAAGTATGGAAAAACCATAAGCAAACAAAGGTAAATGTGCTGGTTTCCTCGACTTACAGTAAAGCCAAAACAAAGTTTACCTAGCCCCACCATCGAAGCCGTTCGCCTACCTCCATCTTGTTCGCCTCCAAACTGTCAACCAATGATTGACTTATTGTTTTTTAATTAAATACAAATAATATAACACTGAAACCAATCATTTGCGATATAATGGTTAATATATATTATTTTGATTTTTCAAATAAAGACTCGAAATTATGAATTTCACAAATAAATGAAAGAAATACATAAGAAGTTTCTTAATAATATATTCATAAATAATTTAA
>APFE030630412.1:0-35048 GCA_000404065.3 Pinus taeda | reverse complement strand
CATTTTTTTGAACAATTTATTTAAAATTACTTATATATAAAATATAAAAAATTTATCTACTTAATTCTGTCATCAAATTAACATTTTGAAAATTAAATAAACATGTTAAAGCTATCAATACAGAAAATATATATGAAATATTAAAATTATATACGTTTAATCCACCATCAAATTAATGTTTTAAAAATTAAATAAAGTGAACGTAAATTTTAAAATATCAATTTTAACCGTATTTAACAATTATATAAGGAAAATATAAATGAATACTTAACAAATGTCGGAGTAAATGGAAAAAACAATTCAAGTGAAGACAAATTGCCGTATGGAGAGGAGATGCCTCTATAATTCTGTTACGGGAGTTAAAAGAAAAGAGCTCTCACAGATTGCCATGAAGATTGCTGTATAAACGGCCATGCAACAAACTAGTTGAAATCATTAACCGTATTTGGATTTTTGGCTGGAGCCATTCACTCAACTCGACTAAGTGTTTGACAATGTAATGTAGGGGGTCGCCCATTATTGAGTCCACTACGTGTTTGACAATTATGTAGTGTTAAATAAAAGTAGAGAATTCCGTTGGAAAGGTTTTAGATTTTGAGACATCTTTTTGTTATTCAATTTCAGAATAGTTCCACATTTTTTATAATTGAAATAAAGAATAATTTTAAGATTTTATAATACAAAAAGATAATTGGTTGGAAGGTTCTGTGAGGCATTTGAATACGTAATAATGCCATTGACGAACAACATGCAGAGGAAATTCGCAGACCGGGATACCTCATTAGTTGTACTTGGAATTTCTGTGGCTAGAAATTCAGTCAATCCTCCACTTCTTTGACCATGCACCACTAGTCATACTTCCATTAGAACTTTCGTCGGAATTGATGGGATCAGAGTAAGAATTTGATGAGTAGTCTTCATGTTCCAATTTTGTTTTGTAAATCTTTAAATTTTATTGGATAAACAGATCACCACATGACTTGACTGGTAGTTTTGGCCGTCAAATTCTGAATGGACACAAGGGTGAGTAATTCATACAATGGTTTTTTTTAATACACATGTAAGGTTACATAGATATCTATTTGACGTGCTAGCGAGTTGATTGAAATCAAATATATTATTGCTAATTTAGTAGATGAAGTTTGAAAGAAATGGATGATGGAAAGCATATATAGTTTTTGAATAATTAAATTATTATTTTTAAGAATTTATTTATATAATAAGTAAATTGTAACTTTTTATTATTATATTTGTAAAGAATAGGTCATATTGTATTTGGTTGTTAAATTATTATTAATTCTATGTTGCTTCCAAGTTAGCGAGTTGATTGAAATAAAATATATTATTGCTAATTTAGTAGATGAAGTTTGAAAGGAATGGAGGATGGAAAATATATATAGTTTTTGAATGGACACAAGGGTGAGCAATTCATATAATTGGTTTTTTAACACAAATGTACGGTTACATAAATATCTATTGGCACGTGTGAAGAAAATTGTGCAAAAAAATTATTAATTCTATGTTGCATCGGAGTTAGTGAAATGTTTGAAATGAGATATATTATTGCTAATTTAGTAGATGAAGTTGGAAAGAAATGGCTGAGCGGAAATATATAATGTTTTTGAATTATTAAATAATTTTTAAGAATTTATTTATATAATAGTGAATTGTAATTTTTTTTATTAATTGTAAAGAGTAGGTATATTGTATTAGTTGCTAGTTAATTTATTTGACTTTTACTTATTTTGCAATTTTTCAAACAATTTATTAAGTTCATTTAAAAAATAAATATTAAATTTAATATTTCAAAAATTAATTTATTTTTTATTAATATGTTAAAAATTAAATTTTTTTTTTTTATTTTTTTTAAATCTAAATTTTTATTTTTTAATTCGCCATGTATTAAATGTGATTAATTTTTAAAAATTAAAAATAACAAAAACCTCAATATGCGTGTTTGAAAGTTAATCATGAAATGACATGAGAGTCTTGTTTATTCGTTGATGAAATGACATGAGTTGGTTTATTAGTTGTTTTATAATATTAGCCTTAGTGAAATAAATATATGTGGAAGCCCTGACACATGCATGGATAGGAGAAAAAAACCCAATGGATATTTCCTTAATCTCCATGTCTGAAAGTTAAGCATGAAATGGCATGGAAGTTTTTATTTGTTATTTTATAATGTTTTCCGTGGTGAAATAAATATGTGGCCGGCATGGACACAATAAAAATTCAGTTGATCAGACACATGGCTAGAAAGCTAAAGACGAAATGCCATGGAAGTCTTTATTCATTGTTTTATAATGTTTTTTTTAGTGAATAAATATGTGGTAGGCTATGATATCTCCAAATTATGTAAATATTTTAATTAATGCAAATCAAACAATTTGATATTATTTTAAATATGGAACTATATTTGAAAACTCTTTTGCATAAGTGAATTACATTTACATGTAAATATTATTTTACTTACTAAGTGGTTAGAAAGAATCAATTATGGGCCTAATTAATTATTGAGTATTGACTCAAAGAAGGATCAAGAGGATAGGGGTATCTGAGATGAGATCAGGAGAGAAAGAAAGAGGAAATAATTTATGTTGAAGAGTCAGACACACAGTTCTAACGCTTTTTGATGCTACGTCTAGTTTCGACCGGATAGCCATCAAAGCTATTATAGATCTTGTCCAAGACATAGTGAGAAAAGTTCTTGCGTACAGGAACAACTCGGGGGGAGACTACAACAAGGGTAGTCTCAAGGTTGGGAGGCATTTTATTGCGCAGCAACTCTGAGCTACAGGACCAGTGTAGAAGAACGGTGTAAACTAGATAAGTAAATTATCTTACAGATAAATCTAGAAGAATAAGGTTGTATCTTATGAAAGTATTTTTGTGTTTAAAGCTGTTATGAAGAAAGTACAAAAAAACTAAGTAGAAATTAAATATACAGGAACCTTGTAATAGACTACAAAACATGATAAATAGTCTCAGTTCTAGTAGAAAAAACATATAAGAAGATATCTCTAATGACATACAAGCAAAGTATTTAATGTCAAATTCTAAATTAGATACAGAATAAAAGGAAGAGTTCCATACAAGTATATTATAAAAGTCCGATATCAGAACTGTTACATGGAAGAACAAGTATTAACAATATTTAATTATCTTGATGGCATCAATTATGATTTTGCATAATGATAAAACCCATACCAGAATCAAGATCTTAGCATATCAAGCTTATGATAATTCTGAAATTAATCTCCCTCTAAGTGATACTATAACAATTTTAGAATAAAATGGAGAAAAACCCCGAGAGTAGGAAACTCTATATATCAGTAGAATACCAAAACGCAAATAAGACCTTTAAGAATAATTTCAGCAGAAAGACACACTACGGACTCATAGATTTATCCCATATAATTTAATCTGGGAAGTATTCTATGTCCCAAGAGATAATGTTAAATAATCTAAACACATGAAACATTCGTAGTGTCAAGCTTTGTAATCACCAGAGGTAGTTATCAAAAGATATCGAGACATTTCATATTACCTATAGCTGCAATAGGCAAACAAGATGAGTAATAATACTCATTGTAAATAATATATTGTAAATAAGGTGGTATATTGTAAAAATAATAATATTCATGTCAATAATATATGGAATATTGCCATGAATTGTAATTGTTTTCTTTGGTTAAATTAAATCCTTAGTTTTTGTGGGTTATGCTAAACCATTACAATAAGAAGGTGGTTCATATTTGCATGAATTAAAATGATTTTAGAGGATTCTAATTCATAACCACTAATCACACCAAGTGATTTTTCTCCATTTTTTTCTTGTTTTGAATCATATTTATTAATGCATGCTAATATGGAGCAGGTCATATGATAAGTGAGAGAATTTAAATTACCTGCATTTGCATGAATTTGTTGAATTGCCCAATCTTGTTTCTCTCTCAATATATGATGTATTTATCTAATCCCTTTCTTATTTGTTTCTCGTAATTCCTCTTTGCTTTGAACTCTCTCTCCTTTTTAAGATCGCAATTTCCAATTTCCCATGTTTGTTGTGAATTCTTATGTAATTTCCATGCTCTTATTTTTCTATGAATTAATGTTTGCTGTTATTTTTCTATGCATGCAGATTTCAAATTTGTAATGTTTATTTTTTGGGGGTGACAACAGGATCTTGATCAAGCTCCTAGGTCCATAGCTCTCTCATAAATTCCATCAAGTTATTTGAATTATATGTTTCTAGCACTCGATTGAGCTCTTGAAGTCCTTAAAAAAATAGACTCGACACCTTTTATACCCTGTTATACTTAAGGTTGAATTTGCCCTCAAGTGGTGGAGTTGATCATGTTTGATTTGTGAAGGAATACTATATCCAATGGCATATGATTTTAACATTTTCAAATTCATATGATATTTTTCATCTACTTTCTTTTAAACATGACGCTTGAAATTTTTCTAAATGGTTTCACCTGCGCTGAATAAAAAACCATTAAAAATAAAATATACAAAACAAATAAAGTTCAAAAAATATGAGCCTCTTGATTTATGAGTCCTCTTTAAAAGTGTACTCTTGGTATTTATATTTGTTTAAATAGTAGAAAAAATATTATGTGAACACATGTCTGTGAAAAATGCAATTGAAATACTAATTTTCCAACTTCGAAAAATAATTAAAAAAAATAATTTTGCATAGAAAAGTAAAATTTTAATATGAACAACCTAGTTCTCTCTCTCTCTCTCTCTCTCTATATATATATATATATATATACACACACACACACACACACACACACACACACACACACACACAAACATACATTAAAAATTACACATTTTAGATTAAGTTATGCTACATGAATACATGCGTACCTCTTAAGATGTGCGCAAATTTACAAGGACAAGAATTTCACCATCTTCATGCTTTCACCCATATCATGTTGTGAAAGTGTTACTAGTTTGACCCTATATCCAAGGTCTGTTATGAATATGGGTTACAACAACCTCTTCTGTCAAGGTCTCCAAATATTAAAATAAATGCCACCATTACATTTAGCTTCTTGAGAGCTCTCTGACAATATAAATTTTACCTCAATATATGTATCAGATATAAATTTATGCCATTTATAAGTTTGGACCTTCAAAAGAGGCCATGTCATTGGTAGAACACCACATGGCACAGACATTCTCCCCGAATTGCCTGCATGATGCTTCCACACCATCACCACGTGTGCTATGCAAGGCACCCATGCCATGGAAAATTGGCTCACTTGATAAGTTAAATTTATTCATCATGTTAAAAGGCCAAAGGAATAGCTCATTGGATGAAACATGATCCACATGTGCATGTCTTATTAGACAAGGGTCTATCAGGCTTTCCCTCAATTATTTTGTAAACTTAGTGGCCTGAAGAACTGTGAGCCTGGTGTGTCCTCCCTGGGACACGTAATACTTCCTTGGGTTCTATTGGTATTTCTCTCTCCTCAATTCTTTTGAGAAATAAATGGTCTCAAGGCTTAAAATATCAACGGGTCCACTGAGGCACATATGATCTAGACTTGGCTTTTGGCCACAAAATTCCTCATATAACTCCCCCGCAAATCTGATGGCCCAAATGGTCAATGGGGTCCACCCATTAACATCATGTTTGGTTAGCCCATTTTTTCATAGGCTCACGTAAACTCTTTCAATGGTTTGATGGCACGATGGATCAAAGTGGGAGCCATACAGTATGGTTCCACTGGGCCAAATTTTTTCTACTGGAAATAATAGTGAGAGGGGGGGTGAATCAATATTTGCAATTCAATAAATTTTCAATTCCCAATCAGATTTTTAGATATTACTTTAGTGAAGTGAACTTGTGTGTCTAAGCAACTATGATTAAGGAAACCAACGTATACCTAGAGAACTTATGATTTATTCAATTATCATGTGTTTATCTTTTATCAGTGCATCAATATCTTATTATACAGTAATTATGTGCAATAGTAAGATAATAAACCATCACAGATAAACAACACACATGAACACCAAGATTTAAGGTGGAAACTCAATGCGGGAGAAAAACCACCTCCTGTTGTCATCTTTGTCTTCTTTTAATATAAAGAAATTTTGTTTACAGTCTTGTACGGGTGCAGACTCATACCAATACACAGTTACCCACCTATAGAAGGCTACAATCTTCTCTCCTTTTCCATATTCTTCAGGGAGGGAGTTACAACTCCCTAGCTCTTGTACTAGCCGATGTGTTTACTAGTACGTAGGCACCGACCTACAAAAGGCTATGACCATCTCTCTTCTTCCAGGGACCATGTTTCATTAATCTTTAGACTGGATGCTCCTCGTACACAACAACACAATATGAAGGCTTTGTTTCATCAAATTTTCACATTGGACGCATCAGAGCTTTGAAACTCAAATTGCATCAACCAACATTTTGTTAATCTAAAAAGTTAGATCACTATCACCAGAACACTGTGCTGAACCTAGAAACCTGCATCATCATTTAGAATCAGCTGTAACCTCAAAAATCATACACTAGAATGTATCTGCTACTTTACTGAACCTAACCTACATGTATACACTACTTCTATTAACCAAACCTACATATTCCTTCAAAAGTACTGATACATAGAACTTCCGAATCAACTCTATAACAACCAGCAATATTCTAAACATCTACTATCAATTTACAGAGCTCTAGACAACCAGTAGAAGAGATAACCCTTCTCACTTAAGCAATCCATCAATTAGACCAAAAACTCCTTATGCATTCAGTTTTACATTTAGATCTAAGAAGACTTCATTGACAGACATCAGTAAAACAATAACTCTAATAGGATAGATTAGTCATTTATGAGGAATAGGCTTTTCCTTTGCATATGCTACTTGGAAGAATCGAACCTACGTGTACATGCGCCTTTACCGAGGCGAACTAATGTATAGATCTGCAAATATTAACTCACAACTTCGCAACTATTCGAGACTTCAGACATACCTAGATCATGACATTTAAAGAATAATACATGTGTAAGCAATTAGATCTAGTCCAACCAATATCAAATCATTCAATGACAAGTCATTTCCCGTCTCATGATCCTGATCCAACATTGATTTCAAGGTGCACAAAATATTTCAAATCATATCACAATTATAGCCCTTGCAACATAAAATATACTTCAAATAGAAGTATTCATGAGAAACCCTTTCACTTTCACACCTGACACTTTGATCTTCTCTTCCTTATATAGTTTTTGGCCTTCCTCAATACCTCGGACAAAAAAAACACTTAGATACTATGGTATTCTTTGTACGAGATCAAATTTCCATTACTCTGTTCAATATTGTGGGCTAATACCATGGTATTGACCCTTGGTATTATTTACCCTTGAATTTCCTTTATTTTACAACCCATATGCGCTTTTCCTCTTATTAAAGTGTGTGCATACGTATATGCTCTTTTTGCTATGTGAACTTGGCTCTATACACTACTTTGATAAGGCGAACCTGCATATACATCTTAAACTATCTAAAAGCATCCTCTTCCTTCAAATTCTTTATTCTAATCAGTAGACCTTTGTTTGAACTTCCTATTCTTCTCTAACAATGCCCTGTTACCTCCAAATTGACTTGTTACACTATGAGTTAACCTGTGAGTGAGTTGCCATCAAGGACAACACATGTATCATAATGCCAACAATCTCCCCCTTTGGACTTGATGGAAACCATATTGGTGTTTACTATTGTAAGCTGTAGAAACTGCTAGAGATATCGAGCAACACAAAATTACTCTCCCCATTTGACATCAAGGGGAAAGGGTGGACCAATATGTTCTCCCCCTTTGAGACTCTCTATGTTGTCCATACTCCCCATGAGTACATGCAGAGTCTATACAAGATATGAATATCTGAAACCATAGCCGAAGTCAGTAACCATAATGCCAACACTGATGAAAGTTTGTGAAGGCTAATGCTCCCCCTGAAACTGTGCTACCTCTACATTGTCAACATCTCATTTATCAAGGCATATTCATCAGTTAGATAAAAAATAATGAACAAAGCATATCAGTAGACTGTAATCATCAATATCAGACTGAGCACCCATACGAGAGTCTGACCCACTGTTTTTCTATCAGAAAAGAATATATTCTCCTGTAGCCGCATAAACTTATGTAGATACGTGAATATCCTTCAAGAAACCAGCGAATGGGAAACTTCCTCTAAAAAATTGGGTTTAACAGCAAGATGATGCAGAAACTACTCCCAACTTTTGTTTGAAGTATTCAAATGTTTCTCTACGAAGCGGTTTGGTGAATATATTAACAACATGTTCTTTAGAGGGAACATACTCCAATTTAACCTTTTGTTCAAGCACTTATTCTCATAGAAAATGGTACATAATTGGTATGTGATTTGTCTTGGAGTGCATGACTGGATTTTTTGAAATGCTAATGGCACTTCCAATCATAGATCTATATGATGGTTGGTTCACTACAGGTGATTCATTATTAGAACTAGGACTTCATCTCGTTACCATTGGAGTACATACTAATTTAGAATATTCCATTCCATACTTCTTCATAATATTCTTGAGATATTTAGTTTTTGAAATAAAAATACCATCTTTTTTTGCTAAACTTGTAGACCAAGAAAATATGTAAGTTCACCAAGTAAGGAAATTTCAAATTCTTGCTTCATAATCAAAGCAAAGTTTGGAATCATAGATTCTTCATTACTGCCAAAGATGACATCGTCAACATAAACAAAAATAATTAGTAGTTTATCATTCTCAGTCTTGGTGTATAAGTTGTTGTTTGCAGGTCCTTTTGTGAACCCTTTTTGTTCTAAATATTTTTCAAAGCAATAATACCAAGCCCTTGGAGCTTGTTTTAGTCCATAAAGAGCCTTTGTGAGCTTGCATACAAGTTTTGCACCATTTCCCAGAATGAATCCTTCTTGTTTCTCAATATAAACTTCTTCTAAATCTCCATTAAGAAAAGATGATTTTACATCCATTTTATATACTTTGAATTTTTGAATACTAGAAAGAGCAAGAAACATTCTTATGGCTTCAAGTCTAGCAATAGGTGCAAATTTTTTTCAAAGTCTATACCTTCTTGTTGAGCATACACTTTACAAACAATTCTTACTTTGTTTTTAATAATCCTCTCCATTTTCATTAAACGTATTCGTAAATATCCATTTTTTCCCTATAACATTTTTATCATGAGGTCCAGGAACTAATTCCCAAATATCATTCTTTTCAATTTGGTCAATTTCTTCATCCATGAATTTAACCCAACATTCATCTTTGCTAGCTTCATTTACATTATGTGGTTCTATGGAGGATAGTAATGCTAGATAACTTGAGGTTCTTGTAACATTTCTTGTTGTCTATATTCCAAACCCTTTTTCTCCTAGAATTTTAGATTTTGGATGATTCTTTTGAACATACCTGTATGGAGTCTTTTCCCTGTCTATTGTATCTTCTTCTGGTGCTTCATTGGTTTCTTCTTCTGTATCATTTAGATTTGATACGCGAAAGAATTCACCCTCTTGCTCATTTTGATATTCCTCTGTTGATTTTATTTGTTCCAAATTTCTTCATGCTTCATCAATTACTACACCAATGCATTCAACAATTTTTTGAAGTCATTTATTGTAACATTTGTATCCTTTACTTCTGGATGGATAACCAAGAAGAATTTCTTCATGTGCTCTTGGTTTAGACTTACCAAGTTTTTCGTGAGTCCTTTTGATGAAACATTTTCTTCCAAAAACTATAAAGTGTTTTATAGTAGGAGGCTTACCATATCAAACTCCATATGGAGTTTGATTGCTATTTAACCGAACATTAGGTTTGTTGAGAATAGTCATGGCAGCAAATGAAGCTTCACCTGAGAAGGTGGCAGGAGTTCCAGATTCATCAAGCATAGCTCAAGCCATTTGTTAAACTATTCTATTCATTCTTTCTACTATGCCACTTTGTGGAGGAGTTCTGGCAATAGAGAGCTTCCCTATTATTCCATGTTGTTCACAAAAATCAAAGAATTCTTCTAATATGAATTCTTTCCCTCGATCATATCTAAGACATTTGATTTTTCAATTTGATTCATTTTCCACTAAAGCTTTTAAGCCTTTAAACTTTTCAAATGCTTGATATTTATGCTTTATTAGACCTATCTAACACATTCTCGAAAAAACATCAGTGAATAAAATAAAGTGTTATTGTCCATGAGTTGACTTTTTCCTTGTTGGTGGACACAAATCTGTATGGATGAGTTCAAGAGGCTTACTAGCTGATCCTTCTTTTTCATTGAAATGAACTCTGGTTTTCTTACCAACTTGACATGGTTTTCAAATGGTATTTTCTAGGATGTTGATATCTAGAAAATAATGAACCACCTTGAGTCTTCAAGCTTTTCTTATTTGAGAAAAACTTAGATGCCCCAATCTCCTGTGCCATAACGAGTTTTCATATATTTTTCTTACATAGCATTGTTTTTGTCCTCCTTTTAGTATGTATAGATTGTTTGGATTTCTTGTACCTTTGATTACGATATTTCCTATATTAAGATCATGACCCACACATCCATTTCATCGAAGCACAACTTCATTTCCTTGCCCACACTTTTGATTGAAACTCAACAAGTTATGTTTTAAACCATCAATGTACATGACATTGCCAGCTTTAACCTTTTCTTTGAAATAAACAGAACCTTTACCTTTAATGACAACTAGTGTGTCATTTCCAAAGGAGAAATTATTTTCCTTTTCTAAAGCATTCTATGAATGAAGTTTCTCTTTATCACCTATCATGTTTTTGGAGCATTTGTTGTCAATGTACCACTGATTTTCTTGTCCTTCTACAAACAAAGCTATGCCACATCTTTTTTATTCAAATTCATTCTTTCTCCATATCTTGGAATTTGATGAGGTTTTCTCCTTCTGAAGAGTTGGCCAAAACTTGCTCTTGCATTTAGATTCTTCATGAGAAAATTTATTACAAAATGAACATTCAACTTCATCTTCAAGAGGAGAAAAGTTATTATAGGAACTTTTCTTGATTTCTATTACGCTCCTTTGATTTCGTGGTTCTCTAGTCATGATCGTTTTGTAAGCAACACATTGAGCAACCTTATGCCCAAAGTTATGGAATGAAAACACTGTCCATTAAAAAAGTTTCCGCGGTCATAGAATATTTTGTCATTATTCACCTGTTGGTTGATGCTTTTTTTGATGTTCATCCTTGGAGTAAATTGAGCATGATTTACCTGATGATTACTTCTAGGCTTTTGCTGACGATTGACATAATGTTCACTAGTCTTTTCTACATCAAGATAGCTTCTAGTGGAGGCTGACAACTTCTGTGATTGGGAAGATTCTTCAGTATATCCAAGACCTATCTTTATAAGAGGAGAACATTGAACTTTCATGATTTAATTTAAAGTTTCTTATCCTTTAGAAAATCTAATATTAACAGATTTTGTCTTCTCGAGTTCTTTTCTTAGACCCACAACATCACATTCTAGTTTTTCATTAGGCTTTTCTCTTTCAGTGAGCTGATGTGTATCGTGTCTATGATCATATTATTTTCTTCTAAATAGCTTCTGAGTTTTGTGATTTCTTCAAGAAAATCTTCCTCTTCTAAGGCATCCAGAAAATCATCATTGTCATAAGCCATGAGTAGTTTATAATCTTGTTTGGTTTCAGCTTCATCACTATTAGATAATCCATCACTATCTTCATGGGTATAGTAACTTATTCTATTAACGACCTGTTATCTATTTCCTTTTGAATATTCCTTTCCCTTTTCATATTTATCTTTTTGGGGACATTTGGCAACATAATGACTGACTTTACCACAAGCAAATCATTTGAATGGTAACTTACCTTTGAATGTTCTAGAACCCCATTGAAGCTTCTAGACAAAGTTTGCCTCATCTTTTTCTTCTGAAATATATCATGATTCATTGTTCTCTTCCTTTTCTTTTCCCTTTGCCGAAGCTTTGAAAGCCGCTTCTCTCATATATGATGGACCTCCTTTCCTCATTTCAAAGGAAGTTAGAATTCCATGAAGTTGAACCATAGTAATAAATTGAAGATCCTGTTTTCTTCTATGGCAGATACTTTTGACTCAAATTTAGAAGACAAAGATTTTAAAATTTTCTCTACTAATCTAGCCTCCTTTATTTCTTCACCCAGATTCTTCATACAATTAATAATATCATCTACACGTAAAAAGTAACTAGAAATACTTTCATCACTATGCATTTTAAGAGTTCCATATTGAATTCCGAGAGTTTGGAGCTTAGCACATTTTACTTGGGAGTTTCCTTCATAGCTCTGAATGATTTTGTGCAATATCTCTTTGGCTGTCTTGAGCTACATGACTTTGACGGGTTCTAATTCCTACAAACTCCCCAATAATGTATTGACTGCTTTGGCATTGTTTTCGTATAAATTTTTACCTATTGAATCTGTAGATATCGGTTCTAGAAATTGATATCCTCTTTCCACAATTTCCCAAACACCAGCTCCAAGTGACGGAAGATAGGCTCTAGTTCTTACTTTCCAATATACCAAGTTCATCCAACCAAAGATTGGTGGTCTAATAGATCCCATGCCTTCATGATTGTTCATATTGAGACATCTCGCTTCAACTGATCAATCTTATTTTGAAGGACCTGCTATAATACTAATTGTTGGAAACAATCTTGAGACCGAGGGTGAATCAATATTTTCAATTCAATAACTTTTCAATTCCCAATCAGATTTATAAACACTACTTCAGTGAAGTGAACTTGCGTGTGTACGCAACTGTTATTAATGAAACTAGCATATACCCAAAGAACTTATGATTTAGTCAATTTATCATGTATTGGTCTTTAGTAAGTGCATCAGTATCATATTATATAGTAACTATGTGCACTAATAACATAATAAATCATGGCACATAAAAAACACACATCAACACCAAGATTTAAGGTGGAAACTCAATGCCGGAGAAAAACCACATGTTGTTGTCATCTTTGTCTTCTTTTAATATAAAGAAAATTTGTTTACAATCTTGTACTAGTGCAGACTCATACCAATTCATAAGCACCCACCTGCAAAAGGCTACAACCTTCTCCCATTTTCCAGGTTCTTCTAGAAGGAAGCTACAACCCCATAGCTCTTATACTAGCCAATGTGTTTACTAGTATGTAGGCATCGACCTACAGAAGGCTACAACATTCTCTCTTCTTCTAGGGACCAAGCTTCATTAATTTTTAGACACAATGCTCATGGTACACAAAAACACAATATGGATGCCTCGTTTCATAAAATTTTCACACTGGACCCATGAGAACTTTGAAACTCAAATTGCATCAACCAACTTTTAGTTAATCTAAATAGTTAGATCATTGTCACCAGAACACTGTGTTGAACCCATAAACCTAAATCATGATTCAAAACCAGTTGCAACCTCAAAAATCTCACATTAGAATGTATATCCTATTTTACTGAACCCAACGTGTATATGCTATTTCCTTTGACCAAAACTCCGTATACCTTCAAAACTACTAAAACATAAAACTTCTAAATCAAGTCTATACCAACTAGCAATATTCTGAACATCTACTATCAATTTACAAAGCTTTAGACAGTCAGTAGAAGAGATAACCCTTCTCACTTAAAAATCAATCAATCAGACACAAAACTCCTTATGCATTTAGTTTTACATTTAGATCTAAGAAGACTTCATTGACAGACATCATCAAAATAGAAGCATTGATCAGATAGATCAGTCATTTCTCAACAATAGGATTTTCCTTTACGTACGCTACTTAGAAGAGTCAAACCTATGAGTATACACGCCTTTACTGAGGTGAACCAACATACAGATCTGCAAATATTAACTCACAACTTCGCTGCTATTCGAGACTTCAGACATACCTAGCTCATGGGATTTAAAGTATAAAACATGTGTAAGCAATCAGATCTAGCCCAACCAATATCAGATCATTTAATGATAAGTCATTTCAGGTGTCATGATCTTGATCCAACATTGAATTCAAGGTGCACAAAATATTTAGATCATATCACAGTCATAGCCCCTGCAACATAAAATATACTTCAGATAGGAGTATTCCTGAGAAACCCTATCACTTTCACACCTGACACTTTGATCTTCTCTTCGTTATATAGGTTTTGGCCTTCCTCAATACCTCGGACCAAAAAAACACTTAGAGACTGTGGTATTCTTTACACAGGATCAAATAACCATTAATCTGCTCAATATTATGGGTGAATACCATGGTATTGACCCCTGGTATTATTTACTCTTCATTTTCCTTGATTTTTCAACCCATATGTGCTTTTCCTCTTGTGAAAGTGCATGTATACGTATATGCTCTTTTTGTTATGTGAACCTACACGTATACATTGCTTTGATAAGGTGAACCTACATATATAGCTTAAACTATCTAAAAACATCCTTTTCTTTCAACTTCTTGATTCTAATTAGTAGACCTTTGTTGGAACTTCATGTTCTTTTGTACCAATGCCCTGTTACCTCTGAATTGGCATGTTACACTGTGAGCTGACCTGTGAGTGAGTCGCCATCAAGGACAACACCTGTATCATAATGCCAATAATCTCTCCCTTTGGAATTTATGGCAACCATATTGGTTTTGATTATTGAAAGCTATAGAAACTATTAGAGATATTGAGCAACACTAAATTACTCTTCCCCTTTGAAATCAAGGGCAAAGGACAAACCAATATGTTCTCCCCCTTTGGGATTCACTATGTTGTCCATGCTCCCCTTGAGTACATCCAAATTCTATACAAGATATGAATATCTGAAACCATAGCTAAGGTCAACAACAATATTGCCAAGAGTGACGAAAGTTTGTGAAGGCTAATGCTCCACCTGAACCTGTGCTACATGTTCATTGTCAACAACTCATTTATTAAGGCATCTTCACCAGTTAGATAAAAATCAATGAACAAAGCATATCAGCGGACTGTAATCATCAATATCAGTCTGAGCAACCATATCAGAGTCTGACCCACTGTTTTTCTATAAGAAAACATATACGCTCCTACAGCCACATAAACTCATGTATATACACAACTATGCTTCAAGAAAACCATGTATACGAACCTTCCCTTGAAAAAATGGGTTTAACAGTTGGATGATGCAGAAACTAAACCCATCTTTTTCCTGAGATATTCAAATGTTTCTCTGGGAAGTGGTTTGGTGAATATATCAGTAGCCTATTCTTTAGAGGGAACATACTCCAAGTTAACCTTTTGTTCAAGCACTTTTTCTCATAGAAAATGGTACTTAATGGGTATGTGCTTGGTATTGGAGTGCATGAAAAGATTTTTTGAAATGCTAATGGCACTTGTATTATCACATAGAATGGAGATGGGAAAAGTATGTGTGATTTGAATATCTTGAAATTTTTGCATCATCCAAAGTATTTGTGTGCAGCAAGATGCAACAGCCACATATCCTGCTTCAGCTGTAGATAAGGAAATCAAACTTTTTTTCTTGTTGAACAAAGACACTAACCATGATCCCATGTAGAATGTAACTCCACTAGTGCTTTTTCGATCATCAACATTTCCTCCCCAATCTACATTTGTATATGCATGAAGAGTAAGATATATATCTTTAGCATACCATAGACTGAAGTCTTGAGTTCCTTGAAGATATTTGAATATTATTTTTATAGCCGGAAGATGTGATTCCTTTGGATTTGCTTGGAGGCTTTAGACAATTCCTACAACATGCATGATATCAGGTCTAGCACCTGTTAGATAAAGTAGACTTCCAATCATAGTTCTGTATGTTGGTTGGTTTAGTGCAGGTGATTCATTGTTAGAATGAAGACTACATCATGTTACTATTGGAGTACATACTAGTTTATAAGCTTCCATTCCATACTTCTTCATAATCTTCTTGAGATATTTAGTTTGTGAAAGAAAAATACCATATTTTGTTTGCTGAACTTGTAGGCCAAGAAAATATGTAAGTTTACCAAGTAAGGACATTTCAAATTCTTGCTGCATAACAGAAGCAAATTTCAGACTCATAGATTCTTCATTTCTATAAAATATGATATCGTCAACATTAAAAACAATAATTAGTAGTTTATAATTATCGGTCTTGGTGTATAAGTTTCTTTCTACAGATCCTTTTGTGAACCCTTGTTGTTATAATTATTTGTCAAGGTGATAATACCAAGCCCTTGGAGCTTGTTTCAGTCGAATAAGATCCTTTTTGAGCTTGCATACAAGTTTTGCATCATTTCCTAGAATGAATCCTTCTCGTCGCTTAATATAAACTTCTTCTTCTAAATCTCCATTAAGAAAAGATGATTCTACATCCATTTGATATACTTTGAATTTTCGAAAACTAGAAAAGGCAAGAAACATTCTTTTGGCTTCAAGTTTGGAAATAGGTGCAAAAGTTTCTTCAAAGTCTATACCTTCTTATTGAGCATACCCTTTACAAACAATTCTTCCTTTGTTTCTAATAACCCTCTCCATTTTCATTCAAATTATTCCTAAATATCCATTTTGTTACTATAAGATTTTTATCATGAGTCTAGGAACTAATTCCCAAGTATCATTCTTTTCAATTAGGTCAAGTTCTTCATCCATGGATTTAACCCAAGGTTCATCATTGCTAGCTTCATTTATATTTTGTGCTTCTAAGGAGGATAGTAACGCTAGATAACTTGAGGTTCCTGTAAGAGTTTTTCTTGTCTATACTCCAAACCCTTTTTCTCCTAGAATTTGAGATTCTAGATGATTCTTTTGAACATACCTGGATGGAGTCCTTTTCCTATCTGTTGTATCTTCTTTTGGTGCTTCAGTGGTTTCTTCCTCTATATCATTTTGATTTGATATTGGAATGAATTCATTGTCTTCCTCATTGTCATATTCCTCTATTGATTTAATTTGTTCCGAATTTCTGCATGCTTCATCAATTACTACATCAATGCATTCAATAATTTTCCAAAGTCTTTTATTGTAATATTTGTATCCTTTATTTCTAGATGGATAACCAAGAATAATTCGTTTATCTGTTATGGGTTCAAACTTATCAAGTTTTTCTTCATTCCATTTGATGAAACATTTGCTTCCAAAAACTCTAAAGTGTTTTACAGTAGGACTCTTACCATACCAAAGTTCATGTGGAGTTTGATCGCTATTTAACTCAACATTAGCTTTGTTGAGAATAGTCATGACAACAAATGCAACTTCACCCCAAAAGGTGGCAGGAGTTCCAAATTCATCAAGCATAGCTTTAGCCATTTGTTGAACTGTTTTATTCATTCTTTCTACTATGCCACTTTGTTGAGGAGTTCTGGCAACAAAAAACTTCCTTTTTATTCCATGTTGTACACAAAAATCAAAGAATTCATTTGATATGAATTCTCACCCTCGATCAGATCTAAGACATTTTACTTTTCAATCTGATTCATTTTCAGCTAAAGATTTGAAGTCTTTAAACTTTTCAAATGCTTCACCTTTATGCTTTATTAGACCTATCCAGCACATTCTAGAAAACTCATCAAGGAATAAAGTAAATTATTCTTCTACACGAGGTCTCTTTTTCCCTGTTGGTCCACACAAATAAGTATGGATGAGTTCAAGAGTCTTACTAGCTGATCCTTCTTTTTCAGTGAAATGAACTCTTGTTTTATTACCGACTTGACATGGTTTGCAAATGGTATTTTTTGGGATGCTAATATCTGTAAGATCATGAACTACCTTGAGTCTGCATGCTTTTCTTTTTTGATAAAAACTTAGATGCCCCATTCTCCTATGCCATAAACAATTTTTATTTTATTCTCTTAGATAACATTGTTTTTGTCCTCCTTTCAGTATGTATAGATTGTTTGGAGTTCTTTCAACTTTGATTACAATCTTTCCTATATCAAGCTCATGAACCACACATCCATTTGATCGAAACACAACTTCATTTCCTTGATCACACATTTGACTGAAACTCAACAAGTTATTTTTTAAACCATCAACATACATGACATTTCAAGCTTTAACCTTTTCTTTCAAATAAACAAAACCTTTACCTTTAATGACAACTGGTGTGTCATTTCTAAAGGAGACATTATTTTCCTTTTCTAAAGAATTATATGAACGAAGTTTCTCTTTATCACTTGTCATGTGTTAGGAGAATTTGTTGTCGTTGTACCACCGATTCTCTTGTCCTTCTACAAACAAAGCTATGCCACATCTTTCTTATTGAAATTCCTTCTTTCTCCATATCTTGGAATTTGATGAGGTTTTCTCCTTTTGAAGAGTTGGCCTAAATTTTCTCCTACGTTCAGATTCTTCATGACCAAAGTTATTACAAAATGAAAATTCAATTTCATCTTTAAGAGGAGAAAAGTTATTATAGGAACTTTTCTTGATTCTTGTTACACTCCTTTGATTTCATGCTTCTCTAGTCATGATGGTTTTGTAAGCAACACATTGAGCAGCCCTATGCCCAAAGTTATGGCATGAAAAACATTGTCCATTAAAGAAGTTTATGCAATCATAGAATCTTTTGGCATTGTTTACCTATTGGTTAATGATGTTGTTAATGTCCATCCTTGCAGTAAATTGAGCATGATTTACCTGATGAGTACTTTTAGGCTTTTGTTGACAATTGACATATTATTCACTGGTATTTGCTGCATCAAGATAGCTATTGGTGGAGGTTGATAACTTTTGTGATTGGGATGATTCTTGAGTATATTCAAGACCTATCTTTATAAGAGGAGAATGCTAAACTTTGATGATTTCATTTAAAGTTTCTAATCCTTTAGAAAACATAAGATTATAAGATTTTGTCTTCTCTAGTTCTTTTCCTAGACCCACAACTTCAAATTCTAGTTTTTCATTGTGCTTTTCTCCTTTACTGAGTTGATGTGTCAACATGTCTATGATCATATTCTTTTATTCTAAACAACTTTTTCTATTTGTGATTTCTTCAAGAAAATATTCCTTTGCTAAGGCATCCAAAAAATCATCATTTTCATAAGACATGAGTAGTTTATAATCTTGTTCAATTTGAGCTTCATCACTATTACATAATCCATCACTATCTTCATGGGTATAGTGACTTCTTCTATTAACAAGCTGTTATCTATGTCCTTTTGCATATTCCTTTCCCTTTTCATATTTATCTTTATGAGGACATTTGGCAGCATAATGGCTGACTCTACCACAAGAAAAGCATTTGAATGGTATCTTACCTCTAAATCTTCCAGAACCTCGTTGAAGCTTCTTGACAAAGTTTGCCTCATCTTCTTCTTCTGAAATATATCTTGATTCATTGTACTCCTCCTTTTCTTTTCCCTTTGTTGAAGCTTTGAAGGCAGCTTCTCTCATATCTGATGGACCTCCTTTCCTCATTTCAAAGGTAGTTAGAATTCCATGAAGTTGAACCACAGTAATATATTGAAGATCTTGCTTTTCTTCTATGGAAGATACTTTTGACTCAAATTTAGAAGACAAAGATTTTAAAAATTTCTCTACTAAAGTAGCCTCCTTTATTTCTTCATACAATTAACAATCTCATATACATGTAAAAAGTAACTAGAATTACTTTCATCACTATGCATATTAAGAGTTCCATACTGAATTCTTAGAGTTTGGAGCTTAGCACGTTTTACCTGGGAGTCTCCTTCATAGATATGAATGATTTTGTGCCATATCTCTTTGGTTGCCTTGAGTTGCATGACTTTGACGAATTTTGATTCTAGCAGACTTCCCAATAAAGTAGTGATTTCCTTGGCATTGGTTTCGTATAAATTCTTGCTGAATCTATAGGTATTGCTGCTAGAAATTGATATCCTCCTTCCACAATTTCCCAAACATCGGCTCCAAGTGACTAAAGATCGGCTTTGATTCTTATTTTCCAATATACTAAGTTGTTACCATTGAATATTGGTGGTCTGATAGATCCCATGTGTTCGTGACTGTTCATATTGAAAGATCTCCCTTCAAGCAATCAAGCTTCTTCTGAAGGACCTGCTTTGATACGAATTGTTTGAAATAATAATGAGAGGGGAGGTGAATTAGTATTTGCAATTCAATAACTTTTAAATTCCCAGTCAGATTTATATACGCTACTTCAATGTAGTGAACTTGATTGTGTATGCAACTATGATTAAGGAAACCAGCATATACCCAAAGAACTTATGGTTTAGTCAATTTATCATGCGTTGATCTTTAATGAGTGCATCAACATCTTATTATACAGTAACTATGTCCAATAATAACATAATAAACCAACACACATAAACAACACACATGAACACCAAGATTTAATGTGGAAACCCAATGCAGGAGAAAAACCACCTATTGTTGTCATCTCTATCTTCTTTTAATATAAACAAAAAAATTTTGCAATCTTGTACTGGTGCAGACTCATACTAGTATGTAGGCACCCACCTACAAAAGACTACAACCTTCTCTCATTTTCCAGTTTCTTCTAGAAGGGAGCTACAAATCCCTAGCTCTTGTACTAGCCGATGTGTTGACTAGTACGTAGGCACCAACCTACAAAATGCTACAACCTTCTCTCTTCTTCCAGGGACAACATTTCATTAATTTTTAGACTGGATGCTCCTCGTACACAAAAACACAATATGAAGGCCATGTCTCATCAAACTTTCACACTGGACCCATCAGAAATTTGAAACTCAAACTGCATCAACCAACACCCAGTTAATCTAAACAGTCAGGTCATTGTCACCAGAACAGTGTGGTGAACCCAAAAACCTACATCATCATTGAGAATCAGCTACAAAATAAAGAAATCATACATCAGAATGTATATGCTACTTTACTAAACCCAACCTACGTGTATACGCTACTTCCTTTAATGAACCCTATGTATACCTTCAAAACTACTAAAACATGAAACTTGTGAATCAAGTTTGTAGCAACTAGCAACATTCTGAACATCTACTATCAATTTATAGAGCTCTAGACATTTAGTAGTAGAGATAACCCTTCTCACTTAAACAATCAATCAATAAGACACAAAACTCCTTATACATTCAATTTTACATTCAGATCTAAGAATACTTCATTGACAAACAACAGTAAAACAACAACATTGATTAGATAGATTAGTCATTTCTGAAGAATAGGATTTTCCTTTATGTTATGCTCTTGACCTGCGAGAAGATACTAGAATACCAAATATGTGAAGAAATATACCTAGAACATAGAACAATAAGAAATAACAACATGTATTTTATTATTCAGAAAGGAAAGCAATGTTCACTTGCCTCTTCGAGGGGGAAACCTCCAATAGAGATGAGCTCAATTACAAAACAAGACATGATGCTCCTCGAGGGGAGTCTCTATCCTTTATATAGGATTCATACATGCAATACCATGGTTCTTATTAGTACCATGACCCATTTGCAACTAATTGTGGTCCCTTCTTTAAATGTGGATCAACCACTTACAATCATTAATATGGGATTTATTGACTCTTTACTTAAATATAACTATGAATCGACCCTATTACATAAATAAGGGGGTTAGGGTTGGATCCTAACATGCCCTCCCCATAAAAATAGCCTTGTCCTCAAGGCTAAAGCTACAGAAACTATTGAAGGATAGTGGCTAGTTCCTAGGTCACTTCTTCTAGAGAGGTGTCTTTCCACTTGACGAGGACTTCCTTAATCGTGCGGTCGCGCAGGTGCCATTCTCGCATGCCAAGAACCTATTTAGGTTGGAGCCAGATTGAACCTTCTTCATCCAATCCTGGTAGACTGGTTTGAATTTGGCAATCGTTCCCAACCACTTTCTTGAGGCATGACACATGGAAGACTCAATGGATTTTTGCAGTGGGTGGCAAATCTAGTTTGTAGGCTACTTCTTTGATGCACTGAAGTACTTGATACGGTCTGTAGAATTTTGGAGATAATTTCTGACAACCCTTGTCTTTGAGTTATGTTTGCTTATATGGTTGCAACCTCAAAAATACCTGATCCCCTTCTTGAAATTTGTGTTCTGAACGATGTTGATCTGCCTGCTGCTTCATGCGGTTTTGAGCTTGATGGAGGTTCTCTCTGAGGTGGGCCAGCATGGTTGTGCGGTTCTATAGGAGTTGATCGACTGCTTGTGCCGTCAAGCATCCTTGGATATAAGAAGTAGGTGAAGGAGGGAGTTGACCATAAACTACTTCATATGGAGTCATTTTGGTGGTGGCATCATAGTTAGTGTTATAACACCATTCGGCTAGAGATAACCGCTATACCCATTGATGTTGCTTTTCTGAAGTGGAACACATAAGGTAGGTCTCTAGACATTTGTTGACTGCTTCAGTTTGACCATCAATTTGGGGATGATAGGAAGTACTGAGTTCTAGTTGGGTACCTTGTAGCCTAAAGAGTTCCTGCCAGAAGTTAGTGGTGAAGATTGGGTCACGATTAGACACAATGGAAGTGGGCATGCAATGCAATTTGAAGATCTGGTCCATGAAAGATTGACCCACCAAGGTCAATGTAAAAGGGTGGGGTAGGGCGCCAAAATGAGCATACTTAGAAAGTATGTCCACAACCACCATGATGATTGACTTGTTGCCTAACTTCGGAAGACCTGTAATGAAGTCCATAGAAACCTTTATCCAGATTGATGTCGGGATGGGAAATGGTTGTACTGTGTCTGGGGATTTGACTGTTTCTCCTTTGTGGTGCTGACATACATCACACTCAGCTACAAAAGTAAGACTTTTCTTTTTCATGCCTATCCAAAAGAATGAATGTCGAGTGTGAGCACAAGTCTTCTAAAAGCCTGAATGGCCTGGAGTGGGAGATGAGTGCAACTCCACCAAAATGCGACTTTTGAGGGTGGATGTTGGTGAGATCACGACTCTGTCCTTGTAGAGAAGAATCTCATCTTGCCAAGAGTAGCCCATTGTGGAATTTGGATATCTGCCTGCAATTTATTAATGAGTTGGGAGAGAAAATTATGTGAAAACCATTCCTTGTGAGCCTCTTAAATCCATTCTGGAATGGTAAGGGAGATTGTGAGAAGGGTGCTTTCCTCCTCAAATTGGTGTGATAAAGCATCTTCTATGACATTTTCATGCCCTTTCTTGTAAATTATCTCATAATCATATCCCAACATTTTGGTGAGCCATTTATTTAGTTGTGGCAAGGATAAGCATTGCTTCAAAAAATATCTAAGGCTTTGATGGTATGTGCGGATTTGGAAATGCCACCCCAATAAGTATGGTCATCAGGTATCTACTGCATGTAAGATGGCCATCATCTCCTTCTCATAGGTAGATTGTCCCAGATTTTTCCCACTTAGTTGTTGGCTAGTGAAGGCCAGGGGTCAACCCTCCTACATTAAGACTGCTCCAACACCCGTACCTAAAGCATCACATTCAATCAAAAAAGATTTGGTGAAGTCAGGTAGTGCTAATACGTGAGTGGAACACATGGTATGTTTGAGAGCTATAAATGCCTATTGCGCTTCATCATTATAGAGAAATGAATTTTCCTTGAGAAGGTGAGTGAGGGGTCTAGCAATGCGACCATAATTGCAGACAAATTTGCGATAGTAGCCTATGAGACCCAAAAATCCTCTCAAGTTCTTCAAGGTCTTTGGTTGAGGCCAATCCTGGATTGCCTGGATCTTTTCGGGGTCCACCCTAACACCTTCACACCCCACAATGTATCCCAAATACTCAACTTCTTCCATGCCAAAAGAGCACTTGGACATCTTGACAAATAATTTATGCTTCCAGAGTAGTTGCAAGAGCAGATCTACTTGTTGAAGATGTGTGGCCTAGGTGAGACTGTAGATGAGGATGTCATCAAAGAAAACAAGAACCAATTTTCTGAGATATGGTTTGAGCAGGTGGTTCATGAGGCTCTAAAAAGTGGATGGGACATTACAAAGACCAAATGGCATGACCAGGAATTCATAATGGCCTTCATGAGTTTGGAAAGAAGTCTTTGGAATGTCTACTTCTTTCACACGAATTTGGTGATAGCCCAAGCGAAGGTTGAGCTTAGTAAAGAATTGAGCCCCATTTAGTTCATCCAGTAAATCATCAACAACCAGAATGGGAAATTTATCTTTGACCGTCAACTTGTTAAGGGCCCTGAAGTTTGGACACATATGCCATTCCCCATCTTTCTTGAGCACCATGACCACAAGAAATGAATAAGGACTAATGCTAGGACGAATGATGCCTACATCCAGGAGTTCCTTGATGTTTCTTTCAATTTCATGCTTTTGGACGAATGGATATTTATATGGGTGCACATTTTGTGGTTGGGCCCCTGGGACCAAGGTAATGCTATGATCATGTTCCCCTCTCGAGGGTGGAAGCTCATGAGGCTTGTCAAAGACTGACATATGGTTGTTTAAGATTTGTTGCATCTCAGGATGAATATGAAGAGAAGTGGGTTCAAAGGCTTGGATGGCATTAAATAGGGCTATAACTCCATGGTGGCCCCTTTCTAACAATGTTTCCATCCTATGCGAGCTGATGATAGAGGGAGAAACCGACTAGAGTTCGTGGAGGGTATGTGTGTGGTTGTTCTGTGTAAAGCTCATATATAACTCCTAGAAATCCATTGTGACTGGGTCGAGTGTGTGGAGCCATTCAACACCTAAGACAATGTCACACCCTCCCATGTGTATGGAAAACATGTGGCTCTTTAGCTTATAATCCCCCATTTGAAGTTTGACATTTTTGTAGTGCCCTTCACATTTCATTGTCCCCCGATCAACAATTTGGACTTGGAAATTAGAGACTGCTATGACAAAACAATGCATTGCTTCAGGGACTCTTTGATATATAAAGTTATGCGTACTGCGACTATCAATCAAGATTACTATAGGGAGATGCTTAAAAATACCTCCGATTTTGAGAGTTTGGGGAGAAGAAATCAATGCTAAAGAATGAAGCGAGATAACTGGTTCGTTAGGTGTAGTTGGGAGCGCATTGTCTAGTTGGTTGTCCTCATCTTCCTCCTTTGGTTACTCGAATCGTGGGGCTTCCTCTGATGAACTTTGATCAGTAGCATCAATTTGAAAGAATTTGGGTTCCTTGCATTTATGCCCTAGGGAGTATTTCTCATCACAGTAGTAACACAATCCTTGATTTCTTCTTTCCACCATTTCTGTTGGTGACACCTTTTGAACCTTAAGTGTTTGGGTAGTGCTTGGAGCCTGGGTGGGTAACCCTTGGCTATGAAATTTGGACGAGTTGATTATGCCGCTAATGACCATTCTACTTCACAAGCTATCTTGCAAGCATCCATCCATGATATTGGGTGTTGCAGTCGGACGTGGGCTTGTATGGATTCTTTGATATCACTGACAAAACATTCCAAGTAGAACTCATCTCGTAGACCTCCTGTGCAGAAGACTAAGGCTTCAAAGGCTGTAATATATTCTTGCACTATTCTTGTCTATCAGAGCTTAGTAATATGACCCAAAAGATTAGAATCATGGTCGAAGCAATCCGAAAGGGATTTTGTGAATACCTGCCAAGTCACAGGCCTTCCATAGCAATGTTGATACCACTTCCACCATTGCCATCTTTCGTTGTCCAAGAACATGCTACCCACACTTAGCTGAGTCGCATCATCTCTGATCTGATTCAATGTGAAATATTCCTCCATTTGTACTAGCCATGTGGCCGGATGAGAGCCATCAAATTTATACATTTCCAAGTTGGGTAGTCACGACTAGGACTATTGGTGGTTTCCAAAGAGGTGAAGACAATGGCTGGACTCACCCTCAATGTTTTCATTAAAAGCATATGCCTCTGATTGTTCCCCCGACTTGCCCTCTGTGAGTGTGTCAGCTAAGGTATGGATCGTCTTTGTTAATGCATCCAACTTTGTTCAAGGGTGTCTATCTTCTCATTGGCCATAGCTTGAGCTCTAGTTTGTACCATGCACCGATCTAGTGCACTAGCTGTTATTGCGAAAAAAATAAATAAAATCTGGGACCACCCAAAATTTTGGCGCTAACACGTGAATGGTACCACCTTGCTTAGCTCGTCAACCTGATTCTTATGGGCCAAGTCTCCTATAAGCGTCCTGGGAGGGTCTCAAACTAATCCTAAGTACCAGAGGTAACCCTTCTCACTTAAACAATCAATCAATAAGACACAAAACTCCTTATACATTCAGATCTGAGAAGACTTCATTGACAAACAATAGTAAAACAACAACATTGATCAGATAGATTAGTCATTTTTTGAAGAATAGGATTTTCCTTTATGTTATGCTCTTGACCTGCGAGAATATACCAAAATACCAAATATGTGAAGAAATATACCCCGAGCAAAGAAAAATAAGAAATAACAACATGTATTTTATTATTCAGAAAGGAAAGCAATGTTCACTTGCTTCTTCGAGGGGGAAACCTCCAATAGAGTTGAGCTCAATTACAAAACAAGACACGATGCTCCTTGAGGGGAGTCTCTATCCTTTATATAAGATTCATACATGCAATACCATGGGTCAATACCATGGTTCTTATTAATATCATCTATCTAATACCATGGCCCATTTGCAACTAACTGTGGTCCCTTCTTTAAATGCGGGTCAACCACTTACAATTATTAATATGGGCTTTATTGACTCTTTACTTAACTATAACTATGAATCGACCCTATTACATAAATAAGGGGGTTAGGGTTGGACCCTAACACTTTACATACACTACTTGGAAGAGTCAAACCTACGTGTATACACGCCTTTGCCAAGGCGAACCAATGTATAGATCTGCAAATATTAGCTCACAACTTCATTGTTATTCCAGACTTTAGACATACCCACATCGTGACTTCTAAAGAAGAAAACATTTGTAAGCAATCAGATCTAGCCTAACCAATATCATATCATTCAATGATAAGTCATTTCAGGTCTCATGATACTGATCCAACATTGAACTCAAGGTGCACAAAATATTTTAGATCATATCACAATCATGGCCCCTAAAACATAAAATATACTTCAAATAGAAGTGTTCATGAGAAACCCTTTCACTTTCACACTTGGCCCATTGATCTTCTCTTCCTTATGCAATTTTTTTCTTTCCTCAATACCTCAGACCAAAACAATGCTTAGAGAACGTGGTATTCTTTGCATAGGATGAAATAACCATTACTCCACTCAATATTATGGGCTAATACCATGGTATTAACCCATGGTATTCTTTACTCTTGAAATTCCTTGATTTTCCAATCCATACGTGGTTTTCCTCTTATGAAAGTGCATGCATACGTCTACACCCTTTTTGTTCTATGACCCTCTATATACAGATTAAACTATCTTAAAAAATCCTTTTCCTTCAACTTCTTGATTCTGATCAGTAGGCCTTTGTTCCAACTCCATGTTCTTCTATACGAATGCCCTCTTACCTTTGAATTGACCTATTACACTGTGAGCTAACCTAGGAGTGAGTTTCCATCAAGGACAACACTTGTAGTACAAAGCCAACATTTCCATAATATTAGCACTCTTGTCTCCTTGTACACATATGTGTTATGGCTGACAGTTGATATTGGATAATTTGCATCAGGCCTTTTCACACAAAGGTTCATGCAATTGCTTAGGGTTATGATAGCTCAATGGGGCCCACATGTCACAATTCTAATGGAGCAAGATTTTACCATCAGTCTCTTATTGTTGGGCCCTCCTTTTACACATACATGTATGTATATATACGAACAATTTTTCTTCACTGGTCCTGGTGACAACTAGAACACTATTTCTTGAAGTTTTGCAAAAAAAAGTGGTGACCAATGTTTGGTCAATTTAGTGTGTCCTAAATTGCTACATTAATTTGTCAATTCGGGATTCGTAAGCTGATGAAGTGTGGCACACTATATGTGCAAGCTAACCTATTTCTTACTTTTGTTGTTTTTTATTTTTTATTTTGTTTTGGGGGTTTTTATCTTGGTTTATGAAATTCCAATTCCTAAGTTTCTAGAAGGCAAGTATGGTTATACGTTTTAAGGCAATTATGTCCTTTGTAAAGATTCCCAAAACTTAACACTTCAGAAAATAGACTATAGTGGAAAATAACACTTGAATCAAAAATGAAAAGATACTACTAATTAAAACAAGTAATTCGTGAACTACTGATTATGAAACTATCATCTCTGTTGCTGTCTAAATTCAGAAAATTAATTTAAGCTATTGTACTCATTCCAAAGAAAGTAAAACTAGAATCAAATTACATCATCCATATTTCAATCCCTCGCCAGTAGTCTCGCTATGGCTTTCGGAGGTAACTGTCAATGGAATGAGCAATCCATTTATCTAATTGCAGGAAATTAAACTAAAATCAAATTACAACATTCATCTTTCAATCCCTCGCCAGTAGTATCGCTATGGCTTTCGGAGGTAACTGTCAATGGAATGAGCATTTCAATTATCTAATTGCAGAAAAGCAAACTAAAACCAAATTACAACATTCATCTTTCAATCCCTCGCCAGTAGTCTCGCTATGGCTTTCGAAGGTAACTGTCAATGAAATGAGCAATTCAATTATCTAATTGCAGAAAAGGAAACTAAAATCAATTTACAACATCCATATTTCAATCCCTCGCCAGTAGTCTCACTATGGCTTTCGGAGGTAATTGTTAATGAGATGAGCAAGGTTATTTTTAACTAATCAAAGTAAATTGAACAAAACTAACCTCAACAAAACAGAACTAAGATTAAAAGAACTAGGAAAATAAAATCAGCAGAGAATCAATTCCATATCACTAGTCATTATGAAATTTATTTGCAAATGCTCGAGCTGCCTACTCTATCTTCAAACCTGCACACACTCAGAGTTAAAAAAAACTTATAAAATCATGAGCAAAAGTGACATGTTAGAAATATATACACACATGAATAATTATAAAACATATGCAATGAGAATAAAGAAACGATGCATAAAGACTATACTACAACAAAGGAAAATGAAACCTCGGTGTGCAGGGGCCCTCTGCAACCTCGGCTAACGGGTTATCAACTCAAAATCACCTTCACATAGACATGGAAAATAGAGTCTCCTTATTTATATATCAAAACAGAGTTACAACAATAAGCTTGTGTCACGACACAGTGGTTCCTAACATCAAAAATTACATATCAAAAGCTAACTATTATGTGTATCAGGACATGTTATTTATAACAAAGGTTTCATAACTGGCTTTCTGGAAAACTACGTGAACAGAGGACACGTGAAGAACAACCTCCACAGATTTAGCAGCATGGTCACCGAGATTAGGCAATCTTATTAAAAACGACTATTGGATCCACATCGTGGTTAACCTACAGGTGTCAGCGTGCCTCCAAAAATTTGGAAATGGTCACGGAAGTCTTCACGTGCTTGAAATGGAGTCCTATTGCTGTAGGACTTCTCTTGTTTGACCACCGCTTGACCCCCGTTGATTACGGCCTCCTTTGACGAATCCAGCTGGACTAATGGGACTCGAATCATGTCCACATCATTTGCAACTTGCCCATGTGGCTCGATCTGCCTGATGACACCTGCAATGTAGACATTAACAAAAACAACTACGGAAAGTTGAACTAGCTGCAGAAATTGACAAGATTCCACAGCTCATAAGCAAAAATCTAGTTCAAACAGCAACACAAAGACATAGTCAAGAAACCACTTTAAATTCTCTTTTATAACTAATATGCAATGATATTGATGGCTTAGGAGGCTCAGGTGAATGGAATGAAGCTAGAAAAATGTGCAGGAAAGATGCAAGTTTGTGGCTCAACAACCACCATGAAGCCCTGATTTCTTTCTATATTGAGGCACATAGCCTCAAGGTCCCAAAATCTCAAATGACAAAGTATTTATGTAATAAAGGGGTGAATGCCTTGAATTTCATTGGTGTGTGTGCTTATGGCTCAAGCTCCCAAGAAGAAGGTTCTTCTTTCATAGTAACTCTTCTCTTAGCCTTTAACCAAGCTCTCTTTGCCAACAAATTGGCTTCCACACCCACAACATTCATTTGGATTTCCTCTAGGTAGAAGGATTTCTCTCCCCTAGATGGTAAGAGATGTATGGATCAAAACCATCTGGAAATTTGATCAGAGCTAGTCCTGGTGGGGCCTGTATTGCAATTGGAATAGAATTGTAAATGTTACTAAATCTAGTGTAGTATTATTGGACTGTTTCACCATGGGCTCTCTTTATAGTCTCATATTCGGCCAAGATTTGGAGAGGATTCTTCTTTGTTTCCCATCGTGTGAGGAAAACATGGTGAAATTGTGTGAGATCTAGGATACTAGATGTTGAAAATGCCCTAAACCATTTCTTAACTTCTCCTATCAAACTTTGTGTAAATAATTTAATTTTCACATCATCTTGATAAACTTGTTGCAAATATGAATAATCATTCATTCTATATATGTGTTGGTGTGCTCTGATTGGCCCTATTCCATCAAATTGAGGCATTCAACTCTGATAATCCTATGGCAAGGCATTAAGTTTCCCAAGCAAAACGAAGGGGGCATAATGAGCTGCCATGACTGGTAAATGGGAATGAGAAGACTATGAAGCTACATTAGATGTGGATATTGAGGGTATTGAAGGAGGTGGGAGTATACTTTGTTGAGTTCGTGTAGTAGTATTAGGGATGGTAGATGAAATAGGGATAGTGGTATTGAGGGAAACTACTTGAAAGGCTCACGATGAGTGTTATCACTCAGGTTGTTCCCTACTTCCTAAAGGGAATACAGTCGAGGTAACCACTAACCAATCTTTTAGTTATATGTCCTAGCCTACCTGCAACCAGAGAGGGCTCTCTCTTTATGATTTAGCTTTGTTGGTGGGTGATTTTAGGCTAGTTATGGTGTGCTGATTTAGTTTTGAATTTGGTTGGTTGATGAATTCAAATAGAGCTGAGGTATAAATTACAGAATAGTTTGGGCCATTGGGCAATGGAGTTCAGGGCAGTATGCTGCTGAAGTATGTTTCTGAATACAGAGTGTTGCTGCAAAGCCAGATAGGCATCTGTGGATTTTTTTTTTTAAGATTAGGAAATGAAGTTATGGAATTAGTGAGCGAAAGGAAATTGAGAATGTTCCACTATGCTAACAAGGGGAGAAATGAAAGTATTGCTTAAGAGCAGTTAAGAATTCTTAAACAATATTCACAGTGAGAGAATTAGTTTAGACATGAGCAATGAAGAATTCATATCCATGGCTAATCTAGAAGAAAACATATTTAGAAATAGATATTGAGCGTAGGGTGTATTCAAACAAATCCTAAGCTATTCTTTTTCTCTATTTACTATGATCATGAGCATATATAAATTATTGCATGCACAGAAAGACAAGAACACAGTTCAAAATAACTTATTATTCCTGCAAATGACACAGGAATTCTGCAACATTACAGAGCCATTCATTTCCACCTTCAGACAGTATAGGAACCAGGAACTCCACCAGCAATTTGTATTAGCAAAATGTCTTAGATATACAATACAACTCTTCTGAAAGAGTTTCACTACAACTGACCCTCAATACATTCTTTGAGGGGATATGTATACAAAAAATAGGATAAAATATCTAAATAGTGAGTTATTGTGCAATAAATTGCATCACCAACTCTCTTACAAAAAGTAAATGAAAGATATAACTACATCAATCAATTTTGATATAAAAGCTATGTTTCTGTTAGACAAATTTTGACTTTTTGGCTCAGGAAAGTTGGCTGTAGCTGTGCCTTTAATTCTGCGTTAATTGGGCCTGTTGTCTGAGTGCTTTGATGAGTCACTGTATGGATGCTCCCTATGATATCTGCGTGCTGGATTATCTACTGACCTGTACTGTGACTGAGATCTGAATTTTCACAAAAAGGAATAATATAGTGGAATCACCTAGGCAGAACTTCCAGCATTGTCTGCCACCAATCAGCTGGAGGTAGCTGATGTCTCCTTCTTTTTACCAGTGTTTCATCTGCTTCAGTATATCTGTAAAAATTTGGAGGCACTTCAAACAGATGATTTATCTCATGCTCAATAAAAAATAAATTTTCTAATCTGTCATACAGAGACTGCCCAGAGGGAGGCCCTGCTTCTTCTGTGGAATTGCTGGATGCTGTGATTTGATTCTCAACATAATTGTTGATCCTTGTGATATATTGATCATATGACAGCAGTTGTCCTATGCCAGTCACTAGGCTTGGCAGTACTTTATCCTGCAATACTGTCATCTTTTCCCTAAATTCATCTATTTCTGCCTTCATATCGTGACATTTCCTTTCTAGTGTTTGAGTGAAATTTCTTAAAGTCAGCACTTTTTTGGCTGTCAGGATAGTGTCTGTTAAGCTGTTTATTTGTAATGCTGCCAATTCCTCCCTAGCGTGAGTATTGAGGAAATGTATCATTTTATTGGCCTGCTTAGGCATGATTCCTAGTGTTGTTCTGGCCTTTTGTATTTCAACATGAGCTATGCCTATTAGTTCAATTTGCTCATGTATTACCTGGATTGACCTCCATTGGTCATGGATTGATTGGCCAATTTTGACGCAGATTATCTTCTTGATTTCTGTGAGAGTTTTTCCTAGAAGCAATTCTTTTTCCAAAGCTTTCACTTTGGCTTCCAAGGCCTTTATCTCTCTCTGCTTCTCTGCTACAGTCATCTTGGACTTGTCATAGCTGGCCTCTAGCTTGGCCAGTTTATCTTTGGCTTCATTGATTTTTGTCACCTGAACCTCAAGTTCCTTGACAATTTTCATCAAGTCCTCCATACTCATGCTAGATTTTGCTGCTGCTGTTGCTTCTGTCGCTGTGGTTGGTGCTGGAATGGCAGGAGGGGCTGCTACTACTTGTGTAGGGGGGCCAGGGCCAAGAGTTGTAGAAGTTTGAGGGGGCTGGGAGGTTGACTTCCCTTGCTTGTCCTGCAATGCCTTTTCCAATTCTGCTTCCATTTGCAATATTCTTTGATTCATCATTAGAAGTAGATCCATGGCCTCATCAATTTGTTTCTCTTGTACAAGTTTTGTTGTTTGAGGGTGAATGGTTGGAGGAAATTTGGCCTGCTTGCTTAGTGCAACAATGTCATCCTCTTTTTTCTTCATAAGGGCCCTAATACCCTTTGGATCTTTAGGATCATGTCCCAGATCAATGATTATGTCTTCCAAAGTCTTTATTCTGTTGTCCTTAGCAGTGGAAGACATCCTTTCCAAATCAAGCTGTGTATTTGTATTCCTTAGTGATTCTTTTAACTGATGGGCCAACATGGCCCTGTCTGCAACTGTGGCATACACCATTTCCCCTGTCCGTTTGTGTAGCTCTATCTGATCCATGGGGTGTATGTCCTTGGAGAGGACCTCTAGACTTGTTTTGGTGTAGTCTGCAGATGATCTAGGCTTTGGAACTTTAGGCTTAAGATGAGTAAAAATCATCTTATCCTCCTTGATGTCATATGCTGCCATCAATCTCTGCTGCTTGGAGGGTGTGGTCTTCAAGAATTGATCATATAGTTGAACTCTTAAGAGTTCATTTTAGGCCTTCATTTCCATAAATGACCCTTTGAATCCAGCTGGTTTCTTGCCCTGCTGCCTTGAGGAGGATACCTCTGTGCTTTGCTGCATGGCCTGTTCCTATTGAAATGAACTAGTGGCAGTCTACTGGCTAGTTTCTCTTTCTCTGCTTTGGCTTTCTGCTCTTTCCTCACTGATGTCTTCTTTCTCGGTTTGAGGGTCAATTCTTGGCCTCTTGGCCTCCGGTTGCTGTGTTGACCCACATGGGGGTGTGGCCTCCTCTCTATCTCGTTTTTTGCCTCTCTCTTCATTGAGAGGTGTTTGCAAAACTGGAATTTGGGGTGCTTCAGTTTGCTGTGATGGGGCTTGCCCTTGACTTTGTTCTTTTCAAGTGCTGGGCTGCCCTGCCTCTGTCTCTTGCTGTTCATCCATCACCTCTTTGCCTTTTGTTGTGGCTGTTATTGTAGTAGATGCCTGCTGGGTGGTCTGTGCAGTTGCAACAGTGGATGTGCCTTCTCCCACTTGGACTAGTTGCTTGAATATGACCTGCTGACAAGAATCCAAGTCAAGAGTTTTCTCTAAATATTTCACAGTCTGCTCCATTGTCTCCTCCTGAGTAAATTCCTCTACTAATGTATCAGGCACCCATTCATATTGGTTGGAAAAGTGTTCAATTTGTGGATATGGGCAATGTTTATAGGCTAGCAGCCTATACTTGACTCTCCTAGCATTGATAAAGCCTTCAGGGTCATAAGGGACCCACCAGAAGCTCCTTTTAAGTTTAAGCTGTTGCCCCAATATTTGATCAGCTTCTTGCACCATCTTTCTTGTTCATGATGAATGGGCCTAGGTGGTCTCTGAATTTGAGATTGGCTTTCTTCTTAGCACTATGGAAGTGTGTAAGTTCAGAATTGATGAGTTGCCTATAGTATTCCAAGGCAAACAATATCATAGGCACATATCTTGGAAGCCTGCAAGGACAGAGTTCACAGCCATAGATCCTGATGACTGTGTGATTTTGGTATAAATACCAATCACCTATTTTGTAATTCCTAGACAGCTGTAAGATTTTCTGCATATCTTTGGATAATCTGGTAGGAGGAGTCCTCTTCAAGTGGCATGTGACTAGATAGACAAATTGGTCAATAAATTCATAGTAGGATTAGGGAGAGTTCTGGACTTGATGGAAAACTGAAGCCCAGAAGATGATAGACCTCCTCTCACCCTGTGAATCCAGTTTCTTGATGTGGCGCTGGAAGCAATCTGTCTGATAGTACATGAAGAGGTGATAGATGTATGATGAGTATTTGAATATTGCTTCCCTGTCCAGCCTCACCAGTTGGTCATGTATCTTGTTGGAAATAAACTTGGCATAATTGTATTTTATAGCAGGGGGCTTCCCAAGGCTATATGCAGATAACAAGACCAATACAGTTTCATCAACATGCTCATTTGTGGAGAACCCCAGGACAGAGGATATCATGTCCACAAGTAGCTTGCCTACCTCATTGAAATTTGCATATG
>APFE030630407.1:2504-14300 GCA_000404065.3 Pinus taeda | reverse complement strand
CATACAAACAAATGTCCCTCAAGCAAGCTAAGAAGGATAATAAATTATCACCCAAGTACTCTGGTCCTTACAAGGTGTTGCAAAATATTGGTACCATGGCATACAAATTGGAGTTACTTGCATCTTCTCGAGTACACCCAGTTTTCCATGTTTCATGCTTAAAGAAGGTTATCGATGACAAGCTCCCAGTTCAAACAATATTTCCAGAACTTGACGAGGAAGGAAAAATCATATTGGAGCCTGAAGAAGTCACATAAAAAAGAACCCTACAACTACAAAATCGATCAATTTCATAGTATCTCATTAAGTGGAAGAACTTACCCACAGAAAATTCCACACAGGTAGTGTACCATATAGAGAATTCGATTGTTAGCTCGCATAGTACATCTGGTCTGATAAATCTCCAAGTTCACTTCAGAATTTCACTTTACAACATTGCAAAGTCTTCCTCTCAGAAAATTGGAATCCTTGAACTATATATAATTTATGCTATAAATAATTCCACAAAACGAAAACATGTTCCCCATTTGATGCTAGTAACTGCAAGTTGATTTTGGCATCATCCTATTGGTTAAGTAGTTTGTTCGTGGATGACACTTTTTGAACAAAGGCTATGAAACAACTAACAATTGATGATAATCATTCTATTGAGTGCTTCATTTTTTATGAATTACTTTGCAATTTAACCAAGTATTTTTAGTTGGCTTTTATGGCACTCTTCATGATCCGTATTTCTAACTCCTAAAGCGACCACCTTGATTCCCTTATTTTTGAAACTTACACTTATATAGAGGTTTGCTCCCTTATTTTCCCCAAAACATTATCTTATTATATATACAAGCTAAGAAAAAAAATACGAGATTAGCTATTTTACTTTAGACATATTTACATCTTCCTTGAAACAAATTTTGGAGTTGTTATCACCCCATTCCGTAATTTGTTAGCTTTTATGACTGATAACCTTAAGTATTGGATATGTTTTTCTACCACTGTCATTATTTAATTTTTTCAAAGTTATAATCACAACCACTTGCCTCCTTTTCCATTTCATTACACAGGTTTCTTAGCTTTTTTCATCCTCATTGACATGAACCTTATGACTAAGTAGATAAGATGAAGAGTACGTCAAATGCTCTTGTCATAAACATTACGTATGTCAGTGATGAATTTCTCAAAAACATAAATTGAACTTTTTGTTTCATACCATTTTCTGTGTCAAATTTAGGCCCTTTGTTTCATAGACATTTTAGGATTATTCAATATTATAGGTTTCCCAATGCTTCTTCCTAAAGCGCTGAAACAATAATACTTATGCTTCGCCTTCCATATCACTTTTGGATTATGAACGAGATTCCATATTTCCTTGCCTTGCATTCTCTCATCCATTTTAACCTAGTGAACATTTAGATGAGAGGAACTTGTTACAATTTCTTCTTCATATATGTTGAACCAAGAAAAAATGTCAATTGTTGCCTTCAATACAACAAAAATAATAAAACAACTTGCACTTGGATTCTTTCTTCATGTATCTTATGCAACTTTAACCTTATTTAGCCTATATTTCCATGCTTTTGGCCTAAAAAATGTAACAATGTGAGAACTCTGCAGTATGAACAAAGAATACCAAGTAAATACAAGATCATTTCACAATTTCTCTGATAGAAATGCTTAGGATTTCGATAGTACTTACTATTAAGAACTTAAAAGATGGTTAATAGTTGAATCTTTGTTGAACATATATGACGATTAATTTCATTTAAATGTTAACTGACCCCAATGTAGAAGTTAACTACACTAAAGTTGACTACTCTTAATTACTCGTGTTAATGTTTAAAACTAATATAGCACGAGTGCCATCTTGATGAGTGTTATGTGAAGTTCATTTAAAATGGTGTGTCGCTATGATGTGTTGTTCTAGCCCATGCCACAATTACACGTTTTAACCAGAAAAGACCCATACTCATGGTTCCTGCCTCACAGTTCCAAAAAAATACATCTTACCACAGTTTTGATAACCAAGGTAGAAATCTAGTTGGAACTTTGGTTTTGCAAAACCAGAAAGGCTAATGGATATTGGTAACAAAGCTTCTAAAATCACATAGACTAGGAAAATTAGAAAGTGGAGTATTATCGAAATTGTTTGTACTTTGTGTCGATTCAATCAAATTGCCAACAATTCACAAACGAATTGTCATGAGAGAGAAAAATTTTTGGGAGAGAGCATAACCATGGTCACCTGTCTTTTCTCGACTTTGGAGTGGTGCTGGACTTTCAACGCTGAGGTGCGCTGTGTCGTGCTTTGGACAACTGGATAGAAAAACAACAGTAAAATGGTCGATCAATTATTATTGAGAAGGGTGGTTAGAGTTGTATGTTGTCATTTTTCTTTGACTATGGATTATCCTTCATTTGTAATTTATAATTTTAATATAAATTAGATTCTTTAAAAGTTCATATCTATAACAGTTATTATATTTGATTAAAAATAACCCAATTGTACGTGAAAAGTGGCAATAAGTTGTCATTGTGATATTTGAAGAAAATGTAGAGAAAATAGTGACAACTCGGGCCCACTTTTCACATGGAGTCCAGCTGTCCACAGCTACATGCATATTGATGCGAGTCACTGGTCTCCTGTCTTTTCTCGATTGTGGAGTGCTGCCAGACTTTCAGCGCTGAGGTGCGTTGTGTCGTGCTTTGGACAACTGGATAGAAAAATAACAGTAAAATGGTCGATCAATTATTATTGAGAAGAGTAGTTAGATTTGAAGGTTGTCATTTGCCTTTGACTATGGTTTATCCTTCATTTATAATTTTTAATTTTTAATTTTAACATAAATTAGATTCCTTAAAAGTTTAAATCTATAACAGTTATTATATTTGATTAAAAATAGCTCAATTGTACGTGAAAAGTGGTAATAAGTTGTGATTATGATATTCGAAGAAAATGTAGAGAAATCTTTGAAGTGTGGGGTATGAATGGAATAAAAGGAGATCCGGAAAAAGATATGTTGATCCATGGTGGTCTACATCCCAAGAAAGTCGGTATAGGGTTTCTCGAAAAGAAAGTGTGAATGGGGAGTGGGGAAGTAACAATAATTGAATTAAAAAAAAATTAATTGAATGGCACTTCCGTTGTCATCCACCACAAATAATTGAATTAAAAAAAGGAAGGATGTGTTGATCCGTGGTCGGCCACAAAAGAAAGATCTTCTCATGTGAAGAAATTATGAACAGCAGGAAATTAAAGTAAGTGTGAAAAAGAAGTTTGTGGGAGTGGGATGTAAATTTAAAGTTTATGTTTATTGTGGTGTGATTTATAAAGTTAGATGGAAAGTAAACGTGAAAAATTTAAAAAATGATAATATGTTGAATTTCTGTTTCTTATTTAATTATAATTTTATTTTATTTTATTTATTTTATTTTTATTTTTTTTTAATTTGCAATTTTAATATGTAATTATATTTTTGATATGTTCAAATTCAAAGATGTGGGTCATTAATCTTTAATTATACTCCTCATATGCTTAAATTCAATTATATATAGTGATCTTAATTATAATATATAAAGAAAGTGTGAAAATTCTACGTTGTAGAGTATGAATGGTATAAAAAGTAGACCTCAAGAAAAACAAAAAATCTATTGAGATGTTGTGGGACAGGAATTGAATAAAAGCAAATGTGGAAAACAAAGATGTGTTGTGTTGTGGGAATAAATTGATTAAAAAGATATATTTAAACATTGATCGCTCATTTGGGGTATGCATCTAAGATTTCAGATTTGCTTTTATTCCATTCATAGTTTATGGTCAAGAAAATTTTCTCACTTTCGTGTATGTAATATTTAGTTTTAGAAAGGATTCAACATGGTTCTAGAGTGACCAAATCTCTTCAAGTGCAAACTTTTTTACAATGCAAAATTTGGAAAAAGGCATCTCTCTCTCTCTCTCTCTCTCTCTCTCTCTCTCTCTCTCTCTATATATTATAATATATATATATTATATATATTTAATTATTGTTTAAATTGTATTTTTTAGTGTTATATAGATTATATAACTAAAAATTGTAATTCCAAATTCTTTATTAGCTTTGAGGGAAAACTGACAAAAAAATATAACTAAAAAGGAACGAAAATGTAAAATAATTTAACTACAAATATTTTATCCATAAAAAAAAAGAGTATTTTGGTCAATTGCTTTATATAGCTTAATATGAATTCTAATTATGTATATTATATCTTAATATATGGTTGAATATGGATGAAAATTAGTTAAATATTTAGAAATTGAAGAGAAGACTGATAATTTTAAACTAGTATAAAAGAAAATTTTAATAAAATAAGGTTAACTTGATTGTTAACACATAATAAAGAAAAAAATCTAAATATATATATAGTTAATTTAAGTTAAGTTCTCATCCCTACTATTTGAAATATGGAGACTGAAAAATATAAAGATAAAAGAATGATTGTGGTTTGGAAACAACAAAAAAATCAAAATAATATGCATGTCATGATACATTGTCATATATATATATATATGAAATTGTAAGACATCAAAAACTAAAACACATTTCATCGTGACGATTTGAGTAGTTCACATGGCTAATACAAATAATATATAATTATATTAAGAATTTTTAAAACACTACTAAAACAAAGTTAAGACATCTTTAAAATAAAAGCACATCAATATTGTAAATGTAATTTAATGCATCTCTTAATTCTATAAATTATATAAGGATTATATAAATAAATCATGAAATGTAATAAATTCATAAAACTAAAGAAACTGTGAAAAACTTCCATTGTTTGATAGTGGAAATGAGGAGTGGGGCATAAGAATTTGAGGCTTTTAATTCTTTATTACTTGATTTTCAACACAAATATCATATGTGGCATGTTTTTTAATTGAAACACCAATAAATTTAAAAAAGTTAATATCATCATTAATTATGGATTAAAAATAGTTATATTTAATCTTAGAATGGATTATTTTTCTATTTTAGATATTAATACATTTAATTATATTTATAAATGTTGAGTGGATACTTTTATATCTATACTATATATATATAAAATAATTAATTTGGTCCAAAATTGTTGCGAATTTTTGGATAGTAAGTTGAGCTTTGTGATCTACACAATTGATTATTCAAAGATTTTTTTAAATGTGAGTTCATTTATACCTCCAAAAACACATTTTAAAATGGTAAAAATCCATGATCTTACTAAACTTTTCATTATTAAATTTAAGAAAAAAAAAACATTAAAACCCTTAATAGATTAACTGCTACTACATTGAGATCCATAACCGTACATCTAATTAAAAAATATTGAAACTCAGTTACATTTAAAAATTAAAAATGAGTCGAAGGAGTTGAGAGGTACATATTGTATAGCTCACGCAGTAGGGGTACATATTGTATTTTTTGACATGGCTGGTTCAAATCTCCAAAGACATGCTTTACTGAAAAAAACCTAATTCTACTGAATAGTCCCATGGTTTAGTTAAAAACAAATAAATAAATAATAATAATAAAATGTGAAGAAATTGAATCAAATAAAAAAATTAGTGTTTATCCGTATACATCCATATTTTTAGTGTATCAGAATCATGTTTTTAGGGTATCACAAAATGCCAAGTGATAATTTGGGTAAATATGAAGAAAATGGAAGGAAACTTTTTAACTATGAATAAAATAAAATAAAAATCTTTGAAATTCTTTTTTATTGGATTCATAGTTTATATCAACTCTCACATGTTTTTTTATATCTTCTTCTATTATATTGTTTTTAATTCCATGTTTTTTTATATCTTCTTCTATTATATATATTTTTTTAATTCCATTTATCCCCACAACCAAAAATTTATCTACACTTTCTTTATATGGTTATTATGATTATTAAATATCACTTTTATATAGATTTTTTTTAATTACATGTAAATACATTTTTTAATATTATGCATTTCATTCCTACAAACAACATCTCAACACATTTTTTTCTCAAAACTCTTTTATTCATATCCACAATTAGGAATTTCTTCACTCTTTATATATCATTATAATGATTAATATCACTTTTATATATAATTAGATTTTCTTTAAAATATTATGAATAGAATTACATATTAAAATAGAAATTAAAAAGAATATTTTCAAATTCAAATTATAAAATAGAAATCCAACCATGCTTCTCAATAATTACAACACAAAAATCCAACCCTGCTTTAATAATTACAACACATCCAACAATGCTTTTCAATAATTAATAGACTATACTAATCGATTTGGAATTTTGTGATGGAATAAATAATTAATAGACGATATCACCTAATTTGGCATTTTCTTATAGCCTAAAAATATGGACATTGTTGTAAGTAACACAAATAAACATTCGTTTTTTCCCATTATTTAAAAAAAAGAACAATACTCATTTTTAATAAGAATTTTTTTTTCACTTTTTTTTATAACTTATTTTCTCTATTTTCGTGTAATAGAGTTTCAATTTAAAAAATATATTCATTTAGAATTCAACACCTAGTTTTGAGTGAACTTCTAGGGGATCTGAAGCGAGATGGCTAGGGTATTGGAAGCCGCCGACACACTGCGAAGCGCAGAGGCAGAATCGACCAAGCTTTCTTGGAGGTTAACCGCCGGACCAGCCCAACTAAGCACGCCGAAACGGATCTGGTACAGCAGAGGTCGAGAACATAAACCCTCTGCAACGAATCAAGCCGCGGATGGAAAACGGTTTGTTCACAAGTCATGGACGGGAACTAAAACAATGGCGAGGGTCCCCGGAATTCTGAGAGACGCAGACACAGTGAAAACAGAAGCTGGGGGCGCGAGAGCAGCTAGCCCGCAAAGGGTATCGAATGAAGGGCTGCCGAAATCAACTGCGCAGAGATGGATTCGGCTCCGCGGCGGGCAAAAAAACAAATTCATCATGACAAATCGGCCCCTGACGACAGATCGACCTTCTTACAGGTTTCAGGCGCATCCTCTGCCCCAAGGGTTTTTCTCCCAGGTATTTCCAGAACCAAACAAACTTCGATATGGCGTAGGGGTTTCAACACGCCTTCGATCAGATCTATAAGCATATCTAATTTCATTCATGCAATAAGACAAAGCGCCCTGGTTGGGAACGGCCGCTCCAACAAACGCCGCACAGATTGACACGCCTCCCAACTGACCAGATCCTGCAAAGACAGGGTTGTACAAGAGCAATCCACTGTGCAGGGGTACAGATCTGGCTCAAAAAAGGCTCCAGAGCACCGATCAAATCCATACAAATGCAGATCTGATTCAGATCTTCATCAAATTGATTGAAGGAAAACACTACTGCATGCGGCTCAGAAAGGCAACAAGCATTAGTGATCTAAAAAAAGAAATACAAGGTCGCCATGGAATCCCAGAACGATTACAAAACCTCATTTACACAGGGTACAATTTACAAGACAACAAAACCCTACAGCATTATGGCATAGCCAATGATTCAACCATCAATCTAACTCTTCGACTGCGAGGCGGAAGCTCTAGAACCAGCTCTAAAAATACAGGTTCCTTTCGGGATGCAGTAAAAGGAAAGGGAGAAAAAATGAAAAATAAAGCAGCACCAACATCAGAATTGCCAGGACCCTACATCGTCGAACAAAAGCCAGAATCACCAACTCTGCAAGTAACTATGCCGGAGGTAAATGATCTACACACTGATTTATTTAATACTGCAGTTATATGTAGATTCAATGGCTTCTGGCCAAAATCAGATGCCCTGCATCAATGGATCTACTCAACATGGACACCTAACTGTGAAATTTATCTCTGCCCTAAAGGGTTTTTCATAGTTAGATTTGATACAGAACAGGAAAGGGACATCATTATCAAACAGGGGCCTTGGTTTAGGGGCAGTGCTGGCCTCTTCACCACACCCTGGTTCTCAGATTTTGATGCTACTACAATGATAGTCTCAACCATGCCTGTATGGGTGAGGCTACATGGGCTCCCATTGCACTTCTGGCATCAAAAAGTGTTAATCGCCATTGGGAATTCTCTAGGGAAATTCCTAAAAACGGATGAAGACAGAGCAATCAGGGGAATCTTTACATTTGCCAGAATATGTGTAGAAGTGGATTTGAGTCAGGGGCTACCTGACCACATCGCACTAAACTTCAATAATACTCAATGGATACAGCAGCTTGACTATGAAAACACAACATTCCGTTGCAGGAACTGTATGCAAACAGGGCATCTTCAATATGATTGCCCATTAGCTCAAAAGGACCCTAGGAAAACTAAGAAACAACAAAAAAAGCCCAAAGGCTGGCAACACACAGAGCCATTCAAAGAAGAGGACATAAAGGAGGAACCCACAGAGAATCAGATGGAACCAGAATCTCAAATGGGACAGAAACAAACTCAGGAAGCGAATACCCTTTCTACTCATGCGGGGCTGATCATTACAGATCTACATCAAGAGTTGAAAATGGAAGTAAGTGGCATAAAGAGAACCCATGGTTCGAAGGGCTCAGACTCAGACAAAGAACAACAAATGATCACAATGGAAAACCAGCTAGCTACAATTACACCCACAGCTGATTCGGGAGGATGGCGTCGGGTGGAGAAGAAGAAGGGAAGAAAAGAATAAGCTTGCTGGAACATATTTTCTTTTTCTGTTACTCTGTTGATCCTGTCCTTACAGGATTTGTTCTTTCGATGTTTAGTGTTATTTTCTTTGTTTAGCTGCATGTTATTACAGGATCAGCCATCTGCATATGCCTATGGCATCTACAAAATGTAATTTTATCAATTATGAATAAAATTACGATTTTTTCCTAGGGGAAAAAAATAGAGTTTCAATTTTTTAATTAGATGTAATTATGAGTATGGATTTTAACATAATAGTACTTGGAGTTAATGCTTATATCTTATATTTGTAATGTTGGTTTATGAGCTATTGGTGATGGTTGAGAAATTTTCTCAGCCTCTCCTTCTAAACTAAGAACCAATTAGATCTCAGAAACTCTATAGATTAAAGTAATCTCTAAATGTAAACTGTGTGTGTGTTGAACCTTACACCTTTGTGTGAAATATATGAAATATATGAGTGCTTTTAACCATTTTTAACTTGGTATTGGAACCCGTATGGCCCTGGACTTGGCCCTAACCCAAGGGCATAAGGAGATTGTAATTTGTCGCTGGGTATTTTACATATTTTACAGTAGTGTGTTGGGTTTGCGATATGTGAAGTCTAGAATGATGGTAACTAGAGCACGTGCACCATGTGTGGGAATGATGCTGGAGCATCCAGCTAAGGGCACCATGGCCAGCTGTTAGCCTCCGCCAAGGTGGAAAGATTTATCAGTGTTTGGTTTCTTTATGTTTAATTAGTCAAAGCAGAATGTAGGGACTTGTTTTTTTTAATTTCATGATCAGTTAGGGAACAATATATTTAGTTAGGGCCGCTGTCACAATTGTCTGTCTTTTAGTGAATAATTGTATTATAATTGTTTCTTCCATTTAGAACAGAAAAAAGGACATCCATGTCAAATGTAAAATCTTGTAGTGCAAGAAGAACCGAATGAATTAACAATTGTGTAACTAATAAAAGAAAACAATTGAAGCATAACTGTGCACAGTTCAGGTAACTATGGACAAACAATACAAATACGAAATGTAAATCATTCTGAGGGGTTCAACATATAAGAACAGTAATAGAACACAGAGAACAATTTTCTTTCATTCGAGTCCATCTGTAACAGTAATTGAAACGTTTATCTACTTTTTCCTAATCATTGAATAAACCAAAATAAGCAGATACGGTACATGCATATTCTTTCATTTATTTTCTCTCCTAGATAACAGAAGGCAGACAAGGAAAATTGCACGAGAACTCCCAGCAAGAAGGCTGGAAAATAATAAACAGAATCCACGGCCGAAAGAACCATGCATGTTTCGAACAGTTCAACCAAGAACAAATATATGAACGCTGAGTAACCAAATCTGAGACAGAGGTAACAAATACAACCGAACATACTGTATTTCCTTTCATTCCAAAAAACAAAATATTTGTATACATATGAAAGAGTCCAGGGATAACCCAACGAACATCTAAAGAACCAAATGAACCAGTAGAACCCTAGGCAAGGGTTTTGGACAGCCTAAATCCTATACAGTACTTGACAATTCCAGAACTGCGAAATACAACCAAGGGCTTGTACCAAGCTCCAAAACAGTATTTAACAATTACACAACTATGGATTACAAACAAGGGTTTGTACCGAACTAGCCGGGTCGCGTAGCGACAACACAGAAGTTCCAAATAGACAATAACTGGGACTCAATCCAACAGAATCGACAGAGACTAACAATAAAAACAAGTTGAAACAATGGCAGAGCCTACCGGGAAAGGACCGTGGTGCTCGCACCAACCATGCCAAAGAGAAAACCCCCGACCTGTGTAATCAAAACAAAGAAACACCGTTAGCCCAACTATCAATAGAGGAAAGGAAAAGCAAACGAAGAACTGTACACACAGTGAGAAAAAAAAAATTACCTAGAGGTTTAGCCGCGCGAGAAGAACGAAAACCCATTGAGTCACAATCTACGGTGACAACCTAAGACCAAGGAGCTGATCTTGTTAGAGCTAGAGGAAGATAGAGGAGAAAAACAAATCATGGAGAGATAGTTTACCTGGAGCGAAATTGCGAGCAGGAGTAGGCCACCGCAGTTGTGACATGAAGCATGCACATCCATTAATCAAATCTAATAAGCAGGAGAACCACAATAAAACAATAATAGCAGAGAAAATACAAGTCGAGTAACGAACATAACATACAGTGGCCATTCTCTTACACAAACGAGCAAAACCATCACTCTGTGCTCAAGGAACTGAGCCCACAAGTCACCAGGACAAACGCACGAGCCATATTCACAAGCAGCACAGCCCATAGTCGGCGCACGCAGAGCTGTGGCTTACCACCAAACACTTACAGCATGAAAACCTTGTTTCCAGATCAAATCCTCAGCGCAGCAGAATCGCAGAACAAAAATGAAAGAATGAAAATTGAAGGTAGGTGTTACACAGTAAAAAGTCACTGCCATCATGTCAGTCTCTTTACTGTGCCATAAAACCACATTCACCTATACTCATGCTCCCCAAATGGCTAAAAAACCCCTTTTGCCTAAGTCAAATGGATCATCGCGACTGTTAATGAAATAACCGCGCTGATGGGCGGAGGTCAGTGTATCTGTTGCGCTGCCAACGCGGAAGCACACGTCTTTTCCGCGCTGGTCCCATTTCCACGAACAGCGCCTCCTCCGTTTATCCTTTTCGCGCTGACCATACCTCTTCTATGGCGGTTAGCGATGTCAGCGCGGCAGTTCACGGGTTTTCTGCGCTGATCCTGTTTGGGCGAATTTGTTCTAACAACCAGCCTTCCAGATCCCTCCAGAACTGGTTGTTAGCATTGTTGAGGTCGCCATCCTTTCTCTGGCATGTCTGTTTGACTGACCACCCACTTTTCTTGGAGGAAATCTCATCCTTTGTCTATTCATGGAGACTCCTTCTCCTTTATAAGCCTCCTCCATTGCCCATGAGCAGCTAGTTTGGAACATATAGACTTTGTTGAAGGAATTCTTAGTGCATTTGAGTGCTGCTCCTTGTAGGCATTTAGTGTGTGGTGTGAGGATTGCTTTGAGCTAGAGAAGGTCATAAGCTAGTGGCCTTGTATGTGAGAGAGAGACCTTGTGACTTGGGAGTTTGATCCAAAGGTGAATGCTTGGGAGACACGCTGGC
>APFE030630397.1:0-16391 GCA_000404065.3 Pinus taeda | reverse complement strand
CAGTATGGGAGAGACTATGAGGGAACATTCGCACCGGTTGCTAGAATGGAAACCGTGAGAACAGTGTTGTCCATAGCAGCACAAAATAAGTGGAAAGTTTACCAAGTGGACGTGAAGTCAACATTCCTAAATGGAGTGTTAATGGAAGAGGTATACATTGAACAACCTCTAGGCTATGAAAAGAAAGGCGAAGAGCACAAAGTGTGCAGATTAAAGAAAGCTCTTTATGGGCTGAAGCAAGCACCAAGAGCGTGGTACAATAGGATAGATTCCTATCTACTGGAAAATGGATTTGAAAAATATGAAGGAGAACCCACCCTCTACATCAAAGAAAAGGATGGTAAAATGCTAATTGTTGTGTTATATGTTGATGATGTTATTTTCATAGGTAATGATGATCATCTTATTGAGAATTTCAAAACAGTCATGAAAGAAGAATTTGAAATGATTGACATGGGTTTGCTGAAATACTTTTTAGGAATAGAAGTAAAACAAAATGAATATGGGATTTTTATCTCACTAGAGAAATATTTTAATGAAGTATTGGAAAGTTTTAATATGGAAGAGTGCAAAGCAGCAATCACTCCCACAGTGATGAGATTAAAACTCAGCAAAGAGGGCAGCAGCAAGGATTTTGATCCTAGTTTGTACAAGAGCATAGTTGGTAGCCTCATGTATTTGACTGCAACTAGGCCGGATATAATGCATGCTGTTATTTTAATTTCCAAATTCATGGAGAGGCCAAAAGAAGCACATTGGCAGGCAACAAAAAGAATTCTGAGGTATGTTAAAGGTACTAAAAGGTTTGGCATTTTATATACTACTTCAGAATGTTTAGATTTAATTGGATACGCTGATAGTGATTGGGCTGGAAGTGTAGATGATCGGAAAAGCACATCTGGTTATGTTTTTCACATGGGTTCATGAGCTATTTCATGGGCTTCTAGAAAACAACCTATTGTAGCGTTGTCTACAGCAGAGGCAGAATATGTGGCAGCTATAGTAGCAGCATGTCAAGCAGTTTGGATGAGAAGGATGTTAAGGAGCTTATGCCAAGAGCAAGTAAAATCAATTGTGATTTTTTGTGACAATAGCTCAGCTATTGCATTATCCAAGAATTTTTTGTTTCATAAGAGAACGAAAAACATTGACACAAAGTTTCACTACATCAGGGAATTGGTGAACAATGGAGAAATTATTTCAAAACATTGTAGGACTCAGGAGCAGGTTGCAGACATTCTGACCAAGCCATTGGGATAGAAAAGTTTTGAATTTTTGAGGAAATCTCTGGATATGACTGATAACCCAGCAGTTGAAATTAAAGGGGAGTGTTGAAATAATAATTTCACCTGCCGCATTTAATTCTAGAAAACCACTAGTTTCCATCGCACCGCCTTTCTCGCAATGGTGGTATTATCCGGAGGGGATGCGATGACAATCATTGATTGACGCGTGTTCACAGGCTGATTTCCAAAACAAATTTTCATCGGAACATAAATTTTGTGTGGATTGAGCAAGCGATAACTGTTCGATTGAAAGGAAGGTTGTCCACCGTCGATTGAAGCCAAAGCTGTGTACAAGCCTGCAACACATAGAGTTAACATGACGTGAAGTTTTTGATTTTGACTGCTAGTAAAAGTAATTAATGAAGTTTAATGTGATTCGTAAATGTAGGTAGAAGTTTCAATTTTAATGTTTTTTTATTGTGCATGGTAGTATGGCAAAATTAAAAGAAAGGTATGGTCATTTTTTTTATTGTTAAAAAGTATATGCAATGTAATACGTAAGATGTTAAATTTTTTTTTTGTTGTTTGTGGAGAGAACAAGGTAAGGGAAGCATGCAACAACGCATGAGAAAAATATTACACAACAGTGTAAAGAAAATTTGTATGTAGAGAAAGAATGTAATGGAATATGCAGCAACATAAACATATATAAAGAAACTTTTATGACAGCAATGAATGTAATTTTCTATAGTTGAAGATTGTTTTTACAGTAGTGAATGTAAATAAATTTTACACACAGCAGTGTAAAATTTTCTAAAGAGACAAAGTAACTTTTTTGTGGAAGTTCTTGTGTAAATCCCTCTGTGAGAGGAAGGAATTTGTAACACCTGTTGTTTTTATTAATGAACACAAGTTTCTCTGTGTATGAGTGAACTATGTTCTTCAGAAAGCATTTTATTTTGTTTCCTGGGACAAAATAGAGCATTGTTCTTTGTTCAGTTTTTGTTTGGAATTACCAAAAATTCCCAACATCGAATTGTTTTTGGATTGACAATATTATTGATGCGAAAATTAAATTAATTTTTTTTATTAATTAATGAGTTTTTATGAAAATTATTTATTATTTTTCTAAATTTTTTAGTCAAAAGATTGAAATGATATAATTGCATAGATAACATGTTCTTTGCTTCTTTGAACACATGCCCTAGATCATGTAATGAAAATGCTCAGCACTGAACAAGGAATGTAGGCCAAATGGCCTTTTTTTATTCCTTAAGTGTCTTGCTCATTCCTCCCTCACTAGTTGTAGGCTATCTCTCTAGCCATTAATTTATCTAGAACATAGTATGGGAGGACAAGGGGGGAGGTGATGCTGCCAAAAACTCTGATATATGTAAATGTTTCCTCCCCGAAACATTTTGTCACTGGGAGGATGTCAACTTCAGCCTCTTGGGAAAAAAACCTGGGGACATCTCGATTATAAAGCCGCTTGTGAATAGGGAGCATAACTCCATGGAAAATCTTGAAAAAATGTGGTTCAAAACTAAATTCCCACATGTCCATGTGGTATATGTGAATAGGAAGTGGATTTTGGATAGTCCATTTCCATCCCATGATAGGGAATTTTGAACTAAAACAAATAGCATCCATGACATAGGCGCTCATAAAAAATGGAGGGTAAACCCTCAAAGCAACACTTCTTTTCCTTCTATACTCGATAATTGTTCTTGCTAAATTGTGTGACAAAATTTGTGTCTAATTCATTACAGTTGTGTTAACAGCTACATCTATTAACGACAACCACTCTAGGGAGAACTTAGTACTATCAGGTCTGCCAAACAGTCTACGTAACATACTTGCTGCAAAACTATAAGGGGGACAAACAGACGAAGTAGCGTACATATCGTTTATGTCTTTCTTTATTTTCTCTAAATTATTTGACCAGGCAGGGGTGCAGTCCACTGGGTCGTCGTTCTCTTTAGCAAACTTCTCTACGAATTACCTGTTGTAGATGACTTGGGGCTCTGGTAGGTGGTACATAAGCTGTAGGTTGTCTGGGGTAAAAGATTCCATAACCTCTTGGCTTCTTATCTTGAATTCTCTGTTTGAGATGTCGGTTTCATTGATGACCCATTTTACCATATCAGTATAAGGGATTATCTTCGGTCGAGTGGCTATGTGGTGCAAAAATGAGCATGTTGTTTCCAGCATGGAAGCGTATGAGGAATCACATCTGTGAACTGTAACTTTTGTTTCCATAATCCTCGGCTGTTCTTCCTCCAGTATGTTATACATAGCCTCCCATGTAGAGGTTCCTCCCTCTCTACTACATGTGGTATTTGTGAATAGGGGAGTCATCTCTATCTTCTCAGAGGCAACAACCTTGCCTTTCTTCACCATTGTTCTTAATGCTTTGCTCTGCATGTTTTTCCTGAAAATGGAGAACGACAACTATCGGATACACACAGATGAACATAAAAATGAAATAATGCAGATAACTTGTAAAGGTGGTAAAAAGAGTTTTATTTGAACGCATGTAAGAAGATATCATAACAAGCTAAATGGCTTTTCACACATAAATGCAGTTATTTCCCACTAAATGCCCACTAATGATTCGTTATCCCTTAGCTTTAATACTCATAAATGTTTGTATCGTAAAAAGAGACGAAAGCTTCTAGAGTGGCGAGCCATTGTATTGCGATAATGTCGATTCTGTGATTTGCGAAGCAATATTGTAGATCACAATATCGCAATATGTCTCTTTTACCTTTCTTACCTCATGTTGTGTTTCTGCGAGATGCGAGATGTGAGCCATTCATTAATTGTTTCAAAACATAGCTAATTGCTAGGTTTATCCTATGTAAAAGAGCTAACGGACTCGAAATATTTACTTATAATATTTTAAGATGTGGGTCCATGTGTTAATCGCATTTTGCAATATAGTTTTAAAAGAGGGTCCTTTATAAGTGGTGATACGTGATGCGAGACTTAAGCCAAAAAGCTTAAGGACTTCTATTTTCGTCGGATTTTATGATAATTTTCGACCATAGAGCCCTTTATTTAAACATTTTACTAGATTTTGGAGGTTTAGAAAAGTACTTTGGTGGGTTTTAGACATGCTATATATGAAAAGGTAAGTATTTAGTAGTTCCTTAAAAAAGTTTTGATTGTTATCTTTTCTTTATTCCAAAAATAAAAAGAAATGCCTAAATGCTAAGTTTTGTTTTTGGATAAAATTTTTTAAAGGGTCCCCATTTATTAACATAATATTAACTACTATCATTAATGAATGGGGGGTTTTTGAATACCACAATAGGTTCACGCACAAAATACAATAGAAAACATATAAGTATTATAGTGAATTAATTGTGTGAAACATGGAATGTGAGTTAACTGTTAAATTAGGCTTGATACTGTGTGGAGTAACTATGTTGTTCTTGAATATGATATTCTTAAATATGGATGACCAGTAGAATTAGAAATTTAGAAACATGATGCAGAGCATTATATAAATGTCTATGTGTATAGGTTTTAAACTAATAATTTTAGCAACATGATGTCGTGTGTTGTATAACTATCTTTGTGTACAGACTATAGACAAAGTATTTTAGTAATATGTTATAGCACGTTATACATTTGGCAGCATGTACAGGTTTTGGACATCGATGAATGGAGTTAGGGTTAGAATGTAGGTAGTTGACTCTGTCAACTACCAAGTTTATTCCTCAAGGATGGAACAATATGGATATATAGTAAAGAAAACAATGCAATCACCGAGGAAAAGAAGAAGGAGAAAACTTTGCTTGTTAACTAGGGTTCATATTTGTATATCAAATTCAGCCTGACATAATGGCGAGTTAGATTCCGAGGCCAAGTTGAGTCCTGGCAACGGAGAAATCAATCCATCAGTCTAGAAAATGGTCTCTCTGACATATAAAATTTGGTAGAATAAAACATATGTAACAAGGTCACGATATTCACTGGTAAATTGCGAAAATACACAAACTATGCTATAGTAAACAATAGTATAACTTAAATTGTAAATAAATTCTTTAACTAGAAAGAAAAGCACTAGTGTATCATTGATATTAATAAAATGCAACCAGTCTTAAATACATTGCCATAAATAAATATCTAAGAGAAATTGTAATAAATGGTAATAAGACTATCACGTGATATTATGTCCAAAATTAACAATAAGCAATAACAAATTACACAACTATGAAGGGTCATAACTATTGGAAATACCGAGAGGGGGGTGAATCAATATTTCTTTTAAATTGTTACTTTTACTAGTTAGATCACTTATATTTAGAACACAAAATGAACAATAGGAATAAATGCTTTTATTAATATAATCTTTACAATGAATCAAGTACAATGTATATAGGGCTCCAACCCTAGATGAAGACATTAATCTTCAAACTCCCAAGCTCCAACCTATTGCCAAGCACCAACTTGGAATTCCAAGGCTCCAACCTTGTTAATTCTGATGCACCAACCTCAAGGGTTCCAACCCTATATCTAGTACAGGCTCCAACCTAGTTTCTTAAGGACTTCGATCCTCTAGGGCTCTAACCCTATTGTATCCAAGGCACCAACCTTGAGTTTAGGAGCACCAACTCCAAAGACACCAATCTTATATTTGCCAAGCACCAATTTAGACTTTCCAAGGCACCAACCCCAAGGGATCCAACCCTATAGCTTCACTTTGTCAAGGTATTTTTTATTATACTTCACGGCTCCCCAACTCTTATTTGTTGAGCCTTGTCAACCTTCAGCTTCACTGTAGTCTCCATAATACATCGTTAATGACAACCTTGTTAATTAGAATGTATCGCCACCGCACTTCATTGTACCCAAGCAAAGTCTCCAAATCACCTCATGATGTCTTCAATGCATCATGGTCTTCAAGGGTGCCTTAACAATGCTCTCAAATATCTCCTTAATAGGTTTTCTCCAAGTCCTGCCTTAAATCACACAAGGACTGCTTCACAAATCTCAAAAATCTGAAGTCAAATTGTCTATCAAGGCTTTCCACAAGAGCTCAAGACGACCACTAGAAATAACCCACAAAAGACTGAATTCAGGGACAAGTTTACAGGCCCGAGCTTCTAATGCTGCAATAGAGGTTTTGTTATAAACTTGAGATTTAGGAAATGATATATATCATGCCTTCAAAATATGACTACTTGTTGTTCCAAGTATTTCCAAGCTACAGGAGTAACATATTGTTGCACCAATCAATAGTCACAATGACCTTGTCACAGTATTTAATTACATCAATGAGGTCTAATCCACCAATAATGACATTGTCCACAGAAAGAAGTATCTGACCCGAGTTCTTCACTATCCAATACATAATTCGAAAAAAGGAACCGAGCTATTGTACCTCCGTCATAGTCGATATTGTTGCAATTGCTACAAAGAAGACATTGTAATTTTCTGCAGCCACTGTAGTCACAGTCCAAGGTACTTTTTTTATGACGCAGTCTCGAGTTTAAGAGATTTGTACCTTTGTTTACATAGTACAACAAGAGATCCAGGGTATTAAGCTTTTTCCAACAAATATGACATATGAAGAGGTCCAAAACAGTGTCACAAACTTAGGTACGAGAGGAGACAACTCTTTGTTAAAGAATATAATCCCAAACGAAATCAATATTTCTCCTTTAATGTTGTTCTACCATGTGTTCACGAGTTCTGAACTGGTCCTCCCTGTTAACCAAAAAATCTGTGCTAGAAATGAGGTCATATCCATGTATTTATAGCATTTTTTGCTAGTAAAACATAAGGGACACGTCTACATCAAGTGGGCCGACATGGATGACAAGTGTAGGTTGGCTAGCCTGCAATTTCACACTTTTTGCCTTAAAAATTCATTATCTCATCAACTACTGGGAGTTTCGGGGCAAGTAAGGACTCATTGGAAAGAGGGAAAAATCTTCTTTAAGACGGTCTAGGTCCCATTAAGAAAAGATGCCTCTAATTTGCCAAAATTTATTTTTCTTCATGACTGTCCTTAAATTGTATGCATAAAAAGTTTAGGACAACATGAGTAATGTTTGGGACAACGTGTTCTTTGTTATTAATGTATGAGTGTGTCATCATATAGGAGTGTTGCATTTATGTCATCATGGCTGTATGCAATAATGGGTGTATCATCTTGTGTCATCATATAATGGTGCAGTGATATGTTGTAACCAATTTCATTAGGAAAGTCTCTTTCAATCATCAGTCACATCATCACTTAGTCTTCCAACCCTCATCGAGCACCATCATTAAGTGTGGACATATAAGAGTATACAATCATCACAAGTATGGCTTCATTAAGTGTATTTCTTCACATCAAGTGCTTGTACCTAGGGACTAGATCACCAATCAGACACTTGGCAACTTCTTAGGGCAAGACATCATCATTTGGAACCATGCTTCTCAAGAGTGTTGACACCTTAGTCAATGCCATATTGACATCAATGACAACCTAGATTAACAATAACAAGACCGATGTGCTAGAGAGTATGTAAAAATTTCATCGGTATTGGAGAAAATGTAATACATTCTACATTTATAAAACCCTAAGGTTAGACTATCAAAATTGTAGTTCGCACGAGGTGTGAGAATGGAGTTATACTCATTAAAATAACCAATCAATGTCGACATCTAGAAAAAAGGAAGAATAATAAAATTGGAATTAGTTTCAATAGGAAGATGTAGGGTGAAGACTGATTTATTTAAACGGAGGGTAAGAACCTTCTTCATCACCTGCAAAGTTCTAGAGAACTAAAATTAGTAGGTTGGAACCAAAACCAGTGAATAGGAAAAACACGATAAGATATCCATAAGCGGATACTTAAAGAAATGTTTCTCTGTCATCCATGGTGACCTTTTTGGAAAAAACAAATAAGGAAAAGGAACCTGTGAGCAATCTGTGTTGAAATTCTAAAAAACTACAAAAAAACATTATGCCAAGATGTTCACCTTCCAGAACCCTTGAAACTAAGTGTTGACAGAGTCAAGAGACCTCAGCCTTGAGAGGTTTCCCTGATACCCTAGCTCCACATCATAGAATGTGGTAGATAAATCATTTAGGCGAGAAGAAGAGTTAGAAGAATATTATGCCAAAGAAAAAATGAACATTGTAACCATATACCTAGCCGATTAAAGCAAAGGTAACAGCTGAGCGGTTCCATGGCAGAATTCTCCGGAGTTGTAGAGCTTGATGCAGCTAAGGAAAATGTGAGAATGACAAGCTCACAAAGGAAGAGAGGGTAGGTGGTTACCTAGTAACCACTACTTCTAATTTGGACCCTCCATTGAACCCTAAGCATTTCAGACCGTATTTCAATACACTTTTATCAATGGCATGGATGTGAGCCAAGTGGCATGTGACAGGGTATCTTCTCGAAACTTCGGGTGGGGGTAAGACATTTCTAATACCATAAACTAACTAGGGTTTCACTCTATATTACGTAGTTGACTATTCAAAACCAAAAATACTAATGTAGTTACAATATAAATATTTTCCCAATAGTCAAACCAAAATGATGTGGTTATTAACGAATCAAACATTACATCCAAAACAAACAAATTGGTGTGTGATCTTACTCTCACATTATGTTAACCATGCTTTTGACTTCCACAACATATTAATCTTTATGAAAAATATGAATGCTTTCTATGTGAAAATTAGGACGATATAGTGTGTGGTAAAGCAATGTTCTTACTTGTCTATTCAAGGTATGCTACACTTTGATACTTCATTGTTTCTATTTAGAACCAAGATCCACTGTAGTTTTCAAGTTAGTCTCTCAGTATTTTCATCTATGGTCAAGAATTTGGCTCCTCATTTGTCTCCCTCTATTGCTCAACTTCCATTCTGCACTTCTTGTTCTATGCCTTCGTTGTGAGCTCGACACATGCTAGGTCATGAAGGCTAGTCTTAGATATTACCTATTTTTTTTTCTACTAGGTCTGCCTCTCTCCCATCCAACTTCACACATCTCCTCAACATCACCCTATATTCAAGCCATGTCTCTCTAGGTCACTTCACTAGCCCACCCCTACCCTACCTCACACATGACTTTACCCTCCGTCGGTTGAGTTTCAAACTTGGCATTTTTCTGCAGGTAATTATGCCTCAACAACGAGCTAGGTATCATGGAGGAATGACCTACTACTAAAAGATGGGCTCTTGAGATCAATACATATCTCACAGAGGTGCTATAGAGATCACACCCCACCTCAAATCCAAGAAGAAAATGTTGAGATAGAATGAGGAATAATAGTGGAATGTGAATGTTTTTCAAATGTGGAAAAATGTAGGTGACCTTTCCGACTAGATTTTGGATGTTGGGCACACGAGGGAAGACTCAATTAATATATGTACACGATTGATATGTACAGGCACCTAATTGTTTCTCATGGGAGTCTTTTTGGAAAGAAATGAGGCTCGAGAAGAAATATTTTTTATGTTAGATGAGTTGTAACTCATAGCCCAAGGAATAGATCAATGTCTGCAAAGGATAGAAGGCCCCTTGGGCCTTCATCTAGATCTAGGCTACTCACCGGGCAGTAAGAAAGAGTCCACTACTATCAAAGAATCAGATTCTATCAAAGTGGTTGATGAACTTTATTCACTTGATTGGTGTTTACTTTTGTTTTTCTAGTATTTTGAGTATGTTAGTTCTAGCAAGCCAATAGCCTCATAGTTTCTATGTTGTAATTTTGAATTCCCAAAACAAAATTAAGTTCTTGATACTAAGAAAACTTTAGTTATAGCACTAGTTTGGTTTCCCTAATAGCCATCAAAGACAAACCATCTTGTATATCCTATTCAGTTTTTAATGAAATGAACCACTTTTACTTATCAAAAATGAAAGTAAAATCTAACTACTTCATTGGTACAAAATTTCAAAATATATATATAAAAAAAAGTTTTAACAATTGCTATAAATGGTATAAATAGTTACTATATTCTTATAACACCCTTAAACTACACCAAAAACAATAAAAAGTATGTTTTAAATAATCTTTCATAATTAAATTTTAATATACTAAAATATTAATAATATTATTATATATATTTGATAATATATTAAATGAAACTAGATTTAAATTTTTTTTTTTCATATTTTAATATTCATGAAAATTAAATTTTTCATAATAAATTCTTAATTACTATTTAATTATATATTTCACAATTTAAACTAGATAACAGTAATTATATATTTATATTCATTAATATGAAATGTTAAAATTAAATTCTTATACGAATTATATTCATATCTAGATATATAATCTTTGCATTACTATAATTTTGTTTTTTGAACATATCTTTATATTGAAATAACTATTAGAATCCAGCTTGTATATTATATTATATTAGTATATATATAATATTAGAAATCCAGCTTTAAAAAAAAATTAGTTCTATATTTATTTATAAATCCTTAAAAACATATATATTTACATCTTTTATTTACATTACAAGTTTAGATTTAATCTAAACGAGTTTATAATACAAACATTGGAAACTTAAAGTTCCATGTACTCGGCGGAAAAAATTAAAGCGAAACTCAAACATGGGAATTATGAAGTTCCATGTACTCGGGCCCAGAAAAGAAATTTAAAGTGAAACTCAGGCATTGGAATATGAAAGTCAAGCATTGGAATTATAAAGTTCCATGTAGTCGGGCCCAAAAAAGAAATTTAAAGTGAAACTCCAGCATTGGAATAATTAAATGTGGGGAAACTTCAAGTTTGCGTCAAAACGCTCTTTTTTAAAATTGAAACAGGAAAAGAAAAAGTGAAGGGTGAAGGAAGTTGATTTGTATTGGTATTATATGTTAGGAATCTTTTAAGTTGGGGTGATTGACGGTTTAGACAAAATTCCGAGATGCTAAACACATGTAACTTCAAATTGAAATCAGAAAAGAAAAAGTGAAAGGTAAAGGAATGGGAATGGAATTAGATGTTGGAAACTTTGTTGGTAGGAGTGTACAAATGATATGATGTTTGGAACTTTACTAATGATATGCCATGTGAAAATTTATCGCATAAATATCTGGAAGCACAGGATTTTTATGTTAATGTTTGAAGACACACGATAGATATTGGTGGGAGAAATTAGAGTTCTGTTTATCACGAGTTGGGTAGACGTTTCCTTGGTATTGTATTTTGAAATGGGTTTATTCAAGAATGGGCAAGGAAGCCGAGGCTTCATGCGATTGTTACTCATACAGTTGGTGTGTTGTTTGGGATGGTTCTCAAGTTTTGTTCTTGCACAATTTGACATCAGTGAAGGTGTAACGGGATCTCTTAATTATTTTACTACACTGGGGATTACATGTATAGGCAATTTGGCCGTTTTCGTTACTAGCCTCATAAGAGGACGGCTTGATTTAGAGCTAGGTGCCCGGGATGTCCTTGACATTCTACTAAGTCCCGAACTCATGAACATAGAGAGAGTTAAACATGGAAATGGACTGACCACAGAAGAAGCTACAGACACTGTTTCTGTCGTAATGCTGTCAAATGGCAGACACAATTGGTGCATGAGGCAATTCCTGAGATCCATTTCCCCCATTGTGAAGTCCGTCGTACTGCAATTCCTACGTTTACAAGATGCAACACATGATGCAAAAGTCCGGGAGGAACAAGTTACTATAGAGACGTGTGGATGCAGCTCGTGCAATTGCATTGTATTTTGGACAATGGAAGAGATCACCATCATGGTTGCTCGTCGGATGCCTGGGACTCTGAAACGACTCTCTCATTCCCTCTGCCTACTCCCATGTCTCACTTGCCTCAGAACTGGCTGCCATGGCTGCAACCAGGAGGGCCTGTTGCGTGTGGAGAGTCCGTTGCCTGTTGTGCAGGGCGATGGAGGGCACAGATTGAGAGAGAGTGAGTCCAAGGTGGTATCTGAAATTCTTAATGATATCCCCGCAGTAAAAGAGCATATTTGTATCTGCATTCCAGTGCATGGAAGCAGGTCAGATGTCTGGACAGAGTTTTTGGTAAGATCTTTGAGGTCTAAAGATGCGGAAGGCAGAGGAGTCAGAGTGATGGCTTCGGAAGCTCTGGAAGGCTACTTGGGTGGACGTAGAGGAGGCGCAAAGGAAAGTGTCGAATACAACATTTCCTCCTTCATACTGCCAAGGTTCACAGAAATACTAATCAACCTTGTGCTGACCTTGTGGTTCAAAGTCGATGGCTTCTCTAGCGCTCTGGTTGCCAGAAGGACGATAAGAGACTACCTGGTCGATAGCAAAGGTAGTGGCCTCGCTGCGAATGCATTTTTAACCAAGGTTAAAGTACAGTTCGATGATAATTGCACACAGGTTTGCCAAGTTCTTTTCTTTAGAGGTAATTATGCACGCATCATCACCTTATCCACCGGTTGTGTCAACCTGATTTCCTCTCTTTGTTGGGCTCTGCTTATTTCTTTTGAAGGTGGACCTGATAGTTCCACGCCACCCTCTATGACCATAATTGCAGTCATAATTGCAGCCATTGCTACAGCTATAGGGATGGACATTGCAGGTTTATTGTTTGATACTTCGGATTCGGAAGAGAATGAAGTTTTATGGTCACTTGTCTACATTATTATGGTCGTGATTTCACCGATTATCGTCCTACCATGGTTAATCGTATTGTTGCTACAAAGAAATCGTGACGCTAATGACTGGGGTGCTCTAACGTTTTTCGCATTGTTTGGTTTGCAAACAGCGTGTATTGTATCATGGAGCGCAGTGGCCGGAACCCTTGGTATAAAGGGTTTTGGCAGATGGGTATACAGTGTTCTTCAAATACTGGTTTGGCTTAAGTGGGCATTCGGCAGTTTCACACTCACTGAGGAGATTTCCATAGAATTTATGGGGAGAAATCCTAGGACATGGGCAATCCTGATATACGCTTCTGCGTTCATGCTCAACGCTGTTCTAGCTGGAGTTCGGTGCAAGTGGGAGCCATGGCCATGGGAAGGCAATCATTTATTTTCAAGAAAACTGGGGCCTTAAACGTATCATTACATGCTTTTATCTGCTTGGTACAGGTGCAGATTACTACTTTAGTTGTGTAACGGCTTGTGCCATCGATGTATGTTTTGATATGCAGCCAGCTCTTTTTGTAGCAACAATTTTTGAACCAAATAAATTTTATTTCTGTATTACTTTAGACTTCCCAGTGCTCATCAGGGTATACTTTTAAAATTATCATGTTGGCAGATGAATATCTTCCTTCACCGTTTGAACCCGAGAAATTTTGAGCTTTAAATTAAGATATGAATGCAAATATTTACTATGCTATATATGCTGCTGTCACATATTTTATTGTAAAAAATAAAATACATAATAAAATTATAATTATTATTTTTTAACTTTATTAATATTTTAAATTTTTGGATTCGTGATTTAGTTTTTGATAAATATTTAATATTGGTATATGTTATTTAAATTAAACATTAATAGGTTGATTATATTTTATTTATTAGTATGGTAATGTTAGAATTAATTTTAACATCAGACTTATATTTTTGGCATAGCATTGTTGAAATTGAATTCTATATATATTAATATAATTAATTTGATGAAGGAAATTTTTATGTATAAATTAATGATATAGTTTAATTTATAGATTAATGGTATAGTTTAACTTCTTGTTTAAAATGTATTTTGAATGCATAATGGATTTAGTATGATGAAAAATCTTTGGGCATTCTAGTTATGCAAATTAAACTATATAAATTCAAGCTTTTAAAAATTTCTTTAGAATTTTGATTAAAATTAATCAGAAAAATGTAGTGAGAAAAAGTCATTTAGTCTATAAGTTAGACTAAGCCTAAACTAATTCTCTTATTTCATTAATATGAGGTGAAGATCATATAGTGATAGGATTAAGAGTTGTTATGACTAGGGCCAAGTATCTATTGTACACAAATCTACAATATCTAATTATATAACTATATTTAATTTATTAAATAAAAAATAAAAATTATGAACACATTTTATAATGGTTCATATTGTGAATAGGACTTGTGACAACAAGTCAAGGGAAAAAAATTTCTATACAATAAAAAATTATATAAAAAGAGTTTATTGATTTAAAGCTTTCTCAAGAAATGGACAAACCAATTAAAAATTTACATATTTCAACGTATCTCTTTTAAAATAAGTAGTTTTTCAACACTGGTTTACTCACAAGGAATTCTCCCATAACAACTAAATACAATTCCAAAATTTCATTATAAATATATACATATAAAAAGCTATACATCCCTCAAACACATGTTTCAGTACCATATAAAAAAACATTTTAATAATATATAAAAACACATATTACTAACCTTTAATAATATTAACCTTTAATAACATTTACTTTATTGCATTCTCACAAAAACATGTTTCACAATTTCCAACTTGCCCAACAAAACATTAATTATCTGTTTTTATTATATATTTTAAAATTGTTGAAAATAATATATATATATATATATATTATATTATTATATATTATATATTATAGATATAAATATTAAACATACAGCCCTCTCTCACATGTTTCCATAGCATGTGAAAAGAACCTGGTGCGGACGTTTAATAACGTTTACTTTATTGCATTCTCACAAAACATGATTCACAATTTCCAACTTGCCAAACAAGACACTAATTATCTGCGATTAGTATTATAGTTTTAAAAATTTGAAATGCGTTGGAAATGAACTTATAACATACATGAGAGTGTACTAGGAATGGAATTTGTAACATGCGTTAAAGTTCATTATTACTAAAAATAATCAATCAAATTGTTTTTGAATTTTGACCATATTATCAAGGCAAAAATTAAATCAAAATTAAAATTTTAATTTTTTATTAACTAATGAGTTTTTTAATGAACATTTTTTTTAGTTAAAAGATTTGAAACGATATAAAGATTAGTGTAGATTTATTTTAAAAGTCAAAAAAATCAAATATCTTTTCACTAAAGATAAATTAAAGTTAGCTTAATTATTAATAATTGATCATTATTATTTTGTTCTGTTTTTATTTTTATGCCATTTGACTTAGTCAAAATATTTTAATTTAAATTTAAACAATTATTTATTTTATTTTATATCTTATTCATTTAATTTTATATGTATTTTTTTTTATTTTTATTTTTATGTAATTTGACCCAGTCAAAACCTTTAGATAACATAATATAACATCACATTACATAACATAGAACATAGTCACTGATCAAATGGGAACTATTATCTCAAAATGGGTAGTCTAGCCCAAAAATCCAAGAAAAACATGAAAAAACACCTTGAAATCGAAAAGCGTTGATGCTGGAATAATTTATTTATTTATTTATTTTTCAGAGTAAATTTTCAATTTTTTTAAATAACAGTAAAAAACAATAAAAGTCATTTTGTTTGGTGCAAAAAATCCCTTAAAATCAAAAAGTTTTGATGTCAGAATAACATATTTTTTTTCAAGGTACATTTTCAACGTTTTTTATAGTAATGATGTTAAAAACGAAATGTCGTGACTCTGAAAAAATTTAAATTTCCAAGCATGACATTAATGATAAAATATCATGTCTTTGAAAACCCTTGAAATTCCAACGATTTTTAAGCATGACATTAAATTTAAAATATCATTTTTTTGAAAAACCTTAAAATTCCAACAATTTTCAAGCATGGTGCTATGAAAAAATATTTATAATTGTTCTTAGCCATAACATTAAAGATAAAATATCACGACTTAGAAAAACATTAAAATCTTGACAATTTTTCAACCATGGAATAAAAACTAAAGATTATGACTACAAAACAATCGTAAATTTTCAAAATATTTCAACATGACATTATAGAAAAGATTTATGACTAAAAAAACTTTAAACATAAACACCTGAATGAAAGAGTTATTATACCAAGAGTAATTTTTTTAAAATGCTCAATGTATAGCGATTTTGAAATCTTAACCTAAGACAACTTGATACATTGCAAAAAAAAATCAAAAATCAACTATCGAATAGACAGACAATGTAGGTGAGCTCAATCAATTGTAATGAAAACTTAAATACCAACCATGAAATTAACACATTGGGGGCAGACTCGATTCATTATAACGAAAAATTTAAAATCAACTATCAAATTGCACATAATGGGATTGGATT